>VXAK01017219.1:31749-47825 GCA_013399435.1 Arenaria interpres | reverse complement strand
GGGGGCGGCTCCCCCGGTGCCAGGAAGGGGCAGCGTCGCCTTCTCGGTGTCGGTCCACTTCCCGTTATCTCGGTGTCGGTTCCCGCTATTCCCCACTCCCCGTCCCGCCTCCGCCGGGGGGAGCACGGGGCTGAAATAGCGGCGGTGGGGAGGTGCGGGGGCACGGCCGTTCTTCCTGCAACCCACCTGGCAGCTCTTGGTGGGGATGGATGGACCCCCTCCTCTCGCCCCACCGGGTTACTGGGATCCGTGCTTCTGGATGTCACGTTGGCAACAGGTAAAATTGCCAAGATGGTGGTTTGGAATGGGGAAGACCTGGTGTCTGGCTCCAAACGGGTCAAAACCTGTCTTCGGGATTGCCATGTGAGATGTCAGAGCGGCTCTTGGTGGGGATGAATGGACCCCCTCCTCTCACCCCACCGGGTTACTGGGATCTGTGCTTCTGGATGTCACGTTGGCAACAGGTAAAATTGCCAAGATGGTGGTTTGGAATGGGGAAGACCTGGTGTCTGGCTCCAAATGGGTCAAAACCTGTCTTCGGGATTGCCATGTGAGATGTCAGAGCGGCTCTTGGTGGGGATGAATGGCCCCCCTCCTCTCACCCCACCGGGTTACTGGGATCTGTGCTTCTGGATGTCACGTTGGCAACGGGTAAAATCCCCAAGATGGTGGTTTGAGCTGGAGAAGACCTGGTGTCTGGCTCCAAATGGGTCAAAACATCTCTTCGGGATTGCCACGTGAAATGTTAGAGCGGCCCTTGGTGGGGATGAATGGACCCCCTCCTCTCCCCCCACCGGGTTACTGGGATCTGCACCTCTGGATGTCATGTTGGCGACGGGTAAAATCCCCAAGATGGTGGTTTGAGCTGGAGAAGACCTGGGGTCTGGCTCCAAATGGGTCAAAACATCTCTTCGGGATTGCCACGTGAAATGTTAGAGCAGCCCTTGATGGGGATGAATGGACCCCCTCCTCTCACCCCACCGGGTTACTGGGATCTGCACCTCTGGATGTCATGTTGGCAACGGGTAAAATCCCCAAGATGGTGGTTTGAGCTGGAGAAGACCTGGTGTCTGGCTCCAAATGGGTCAAAACCTGTCTTCGGGATTGCCACGTGAAATGTCACAGCAACCCTTGTGTCCCAAGGCTTGTGTTCCATGTGGCTTTGCTAACGTTTTAAGTGAGAAGAATGATACTGAACAAGGTATTGAATTTTTTTAAAAGTGAAGGCAAGGTGTTCAATAGAGTAGTGGTAAAATAGTTTCCTGCTTTATTAAAGTCGTGATAGTGGGTGACTTCTCGACAGGACCGAGAAAGAGTAATTAAAAAAGAAGGCAGCACAAGCAGAGACTTTGGCAAACAGCTTATAATAAATGGATCACTTTGGTAATGCTGTTACAGGAATGGAAAATACAAAATATGTAAGATTTTAAAGCAGAAGACTGTAATCACTGAGGCATTTGTGGCATTTCATTGTTGTTCTGTAGCTCTTGATTTCTAATGAGGCATGGTTTTAGGAAGAAGGCAGTAAAAAGCTAGTAGACGAAATATGACATACTCTAGCCCAACTTTCCCATAATAAACCTACTTGTATTGCAGATAGCAGATCTTATCAAAGAAGGAAGTGTAGATATTTCAGAGTTGAACATGAATAAAATTGGATTTATTTTTTTTTTTAGCAAAACTAGAAAAGGTGGGAATGAGAAAGTAAGGGATTGACCTAAAGAGATGTCATAAAACATTTCAGAAGAGATTAACTGGAAAGAGAACTGGGGAAATGTGTTTGGAATGGACGTTGTTAATAACTTCTGTTCCTGACTTAAGCACTAAAGATTGAAGCAACTTAAAGCAAGTTGAATTTGCTGCTAATTCAAGATACCATCAGCTAATCAGGATTTTGTATAAAAGGAATTAAATGGCCATGAAGTTTAGTATATTGTTAGTTCATTGTTACACTCTTTGGTATAATAAGAAATTCAGCAGCGGAAGTGATTGAGAGGAACTATCCTGGATGTGTGTTAGCTCATCATAGGAGGGTTGAAAGCCACTGAAAACTAAGGAATAGAAGGCCACAGAGTATCAAATAGTCTATGTAAAGGACCGTTTAATAAAATGTTGCTGAAGATATGAATGAACTCAAATTGTAGTGACATACACAGTTAAACCTATGCATTGTCACCTAAGCCAAGGTAAATTCTCTTTTATAGGCTGAGAACTCTGTGAATTCTTTGGCCTCTGAAATGTAGCAGTTACTCTCAATAAAAATATATATAATAAAAAATTTCTGGGGCTGAGAGTGAAACAATACAGCAAAAACGTGATTGAGTAGCCGGTATTTCTGTTTGTAAGTAAAGCCTATGTTTAAGTATGTTTGGTTGGTGGTTGTTTTTTTTATTATTATTTATGAGAATTAATTTGCTGGGTATTTTTTCCTTGTGAACCTGAATGTTTTCCACAGCACTGTGTCAATGTGTGTGCAGTCTGATTGCATAGGCACTGAAATTTAGAAACGTTTCTGAAAACAGAAGTGCAACTCTTGCCTTGAGAAAAACTGTCTGTTCTTCAAAGTGAATAGTTTTTATTGTTGTTATGCATTCCTAATGCCATGGCTCTGTAACAGGACTAAGAAAGTGTAAAGCAAGGCTTTTCAGTTAAGTGAAGTAATAGCTGAGGTTTGACGATGGTGGAGCCTGCTCATGATGAAGTTGATTTTTGGGCCAGATCGGTTTACTGAACATAGCACAGGAAAACCTGCAACATCCCACGTGTAGCCCTCAAATCAGAAAGATATTTGATTTTATTTTTTTTTTAAGCCATCTGTGTTATATCTCAGTCCTTTCCTGCCATGGTAGAAAATTGGCAAAAAGACATTGAAGTCAATTGTACAATTTCATTCTTTCATCATGTCGTAAGCAGGATTTTGGTGCTGTCCTCATTTGTTACAGGCCTTTTGCTAGGCTGTTTTCAATTATTAATGAAAGCTTTCACCAGTTACAAGTCCTACTTTGGTTTCTCTCCTTTTCTGCTCAGGAATGATAGATTTCTGCATTAAAATACAGCTCAATCCTGTAGTAGCTGTCTTAAATTTTGAGTGTGTAAGGCAGCTCTTTCAGTGATTTCCCCCCTCCCCAGTTCCTCAACATTTTCAGGCTGAAATTTTCTTTTCTTTTATTGTCACTGCAATATTTGTGAGAATTTTGGGTTTGGTGGTGGTGGATTCTTTTGTGGTTTTTTTAATTGGCCATCTTCTTGTAACAGCTATAAGCTTTCAGATGAAAATACGTGGAAGCTGTGAAATTATCAAGGAATTGATGCCCAAGATCCCTCTTATTGCTTCGGTCAAAATCTATTCAGTAACTAGAGATTATGAAATGCAACTTTGTATGTGTGGTATCATTGTATGTTGCTTTTATGTTGTGTCGGTGTGATGGGTAGTTCAGATCCATTTGAGTAGAACTCTAATCGTTAAATGATCCTGTGTGTGAAGATGTGTGTGGAAGAAATAGCTTTGAAGGAAGTCTCTGTCTGTCATTTTTCTAGTACACTGTTCCAAACACTGGGCAGTAAGGATGAAAATTAATATCAAGGAGTTGTTCAGTTAACTTTATATTCATAGAATCATAGAATTGTCTAGGTTGGAAGGGACCTTTAAAACCATCTAGTCCAACCATCAACCTAACTCTGATAAAAACCATCACTAAACCATGTCTCTAAGCACTATGTCAACCCGTCCTTTAAATACCTCCAGGATGGTGCCTCAACCCCTTCCCTGGCCAGCCCATTCCAAGGCTTATAACCCTTTCAGTGTAAACGTTTTTCCTGTTATCCAATCTGAATGCCCCCTGGCGCAACTTGAGGCCATATTGACCAACTTGAGGCCATATTGACCAACTTGAGGCCATATTGACCAACTTGAGGCCATATTGACCAACCTTAACTCTGAACTAAGGAAATATTTGGATGCTAGGGGAAACAAAGCACAACGAAGTGTAATGCTAGAAATGCTGCTTTAAACCTTGGTGTTTTGTGACATCTCAGTATTTCAGTTCTCGTTTGTTTTCCTGTTGATATATTCATATCTGGGTTTGCTCGATGACTTCATCTAGTCAGGCAAAACCACTCTTAATCATCACAGAATGATATGGGATTGGAAGGGACCTCTGGAGATCATCTAGTCCAACCCCCCTGCCAAAGCTGGTCCACTCAGAGCAGGTTGCACAGGAACGTGTCCGGGTGGGTTTGGAATGTCTCCAGAGGAGACTCCACCACTTCCCTGGGCAGCCTCTTCCAGGGCTCTGCCGCCCTCAAAGTAAAGAAGTTCCTCCTCATGTTTAGATGGAACTTCTTATGTTCAAGTTTGTGCCCGTTACCTCTTGTCCTGTCACTGGGCACCACTGAAAAAAGACTGTCCCCATCCTCCTGACACCCACCCTTTAAGTATTTATGGGCGTTGATCAGATCCCCCTGATCCATCCATCACTAGTGGAACAATTAGCAGTTTTGATCCAAGTTTCTTAGAAGACAGAGTTCAATGAGCAGCCTGTGTTCCTGCTCCGACTTCCTTTTCCACCTGTTCCTCACTGGTTCTTGTACTTGCCAGATTCTGTGAGATGATTCAAGTGGGCTCTTCTGTTCAGAAGGGATAGTTAAGTGCTTCAAGTCTTTTAAATATCTTTTTCCCTTCCACTGCTTTTCCATAGGCTTGTCTTGTTGTTACCATGCAAAGGAGAACTTAATGTGCCGGGATGTCTGTGAACAGGTAAGCTTGTTTTAAATTTGGCTTATCCCTCAGAGTTGAAATCATGCCCTTAAACAATGTTGTAGCAAGATTAGGGTTATAAGGCGATGGTTTTCTTTGTGAATACTATGGGCTATTCAGGAGATGTAATATTATTGTTATTTAAATGAGAACTTAAACCTTTAAAACGGTGGTCCTTGTTCCTGTCATAGTGGAAAGTAGGTTCTGCTGACGTTGAGGAAAAATAGAGATACAAATCTGAGGTCAGGATTTGGTCAAGAAGTGATAAGCATGTTATGAAATGGGAGGGGTGAAGGCATTTTACTCAATTTCTGGATCTTGTGTGTTTCCAAGTTTTTGCGAATTTAAAATGAAGAACATGATATTGGTACTGTTCTTTCTTCCTGCCACTTCTTATTTCTTAGCTAAGCATCCAAGATACTCATTATGATACATAGCTTTGTGAATTCAGCAAAAATTTGCTTACTCTGTTCATAAGGTAATAACAAAGAGCTGTTTGTACTTAAATTCAAGCTTGGAAAATTACTTTTCCACAGCTTATGTTCAGATTTGTACCTTTGGGTAGTATGTTGTACAGCTTTGTGTGTATATTTATATAAACTTATATACATAAAAATTTTACGTCAGTAAAGCATACATACATTTTAATGTTAAAATTATGTCCTGAAATCATACCTGCACCCTTTTCTTGTCTTCATTACCCACCTTGGGGCTATTCAAAACTGAAACCTGGTTATGATTAAGTTTATATTTATCTGTGATTGTACTAACAAAGCTTTTAGATTAAATTGCACTTCTCCCTCCCTGATATATTTATAGAATGCAATCAAACTCCCTTTCAGCTTTCCTGTTGTTAGGCCAAACAAGGAAAAGTCTTACAGTCTCTTTGCATAAAATATTCTCTCAATTCCTGTAATTATTCTTGCAGCCCTTCCAGCATAAGTTTATCTCTTTGAATACACGTAAGCAGAACCGTACATGGCATTATGAACAAAAGTAGCACTCAGTCTTAAAAAATGTGTTAAAACTTATGTGTAAGAGAAAGAGATGCATTACTGTACATAAACAAATTTAATTGGCAGGTTTAGTAGCTGCATTGAGAGGACATTTGGAATAATCTGTCCAATTTTTTCCTCTGTTTCATCAGTTTGAAGTTCCTAGTTTATCATGTGAATTCATGTCAGCTCTTCATGAAGGGCCTTGAGCTTTTTACTGTCAAATTTCATCCCATTCCTGTTATACTAATTCTAATTATTGCGTAGGGTTCTTTGTGGGTTTTTTGTAAGATGTTCTGATCTTGCATCATCTGGATGGTCTCTCTCTACTCAGGCAATCAGCATATTCAGGGTCTTTGTGGTGAGAGGTCTAGAACATGTCTAAAGCAAGACTGGAGCCCTTCAAATTGTTGTATAAGGAACTGTCTTAGTTACCTCAGGCTGGTAGCATCATTCTGTGAATGACCCTTTGATATAGGCCAGCAAACTGGCTGATGGGGCTGTCTACTAACTTTTTCCTTTTTCTCATGTTCTGTTACTTAACCGTTTTGTGCAGCGTGATTCAAATGCTTTGTCTTTGTTGGAATACATTCCATTTTGGGATGTATTATTTGATACTTACCCCCTTGTCTTAAATGTAAAATTTGGAGGATGGAGGTTTACGTACGTGGAAGGTGACTGTAAGGGAAGAGTTTGCTGAAAGAGTTGCCTTTTTCTGACTTCCCAAACACCTTCTCTAAAATATTTGCCATGCGCTTGTTATCTCGTCTGTACCACCACACTGTACCATCCTGACATGATAATTTCTTTAATAATAACAGAAAGAAATGTTTTGCTCCTAGACCTGGTAGTTTGTGCCATAAAACAATTAAGTTGTTTGCTGGGGCCGGCAGAGAAAGAGGTCAGGCTTGTGCCCCATATTTCTATTTAACCAAGGCTTAGGGAATGCCAGTGACCAGGGTGGGGTGCACAGACAGGAATTTGGGTGTTAATCTGGCTGTTTGTTGTGGAGAGGGCCAGCAGGAGGTGCAGATGTACGGCTTGAGACTGTGTGCACCTGTATGTCCAGAAGGACAGTCTCTGGCACTGGCTGGGACAACCACTCATGATGTGTTAGAGGTCTCGACCCAGAGGGAGCTCTTGAGGAAGAATGTGTCCGCCCAAGTCTTGGACTGCACAGAAAGGATAGTGTCTCTCCTTGAGTCAATGACACATAAACTGTGGCAGTCGTGCTCTGGTCAGCTTCCTGAACTGTCAGATGAAGCAACTGAGGATAGAAGCATTGCCTCAGTGTAAATGAGAGCTAAACAAGCTCTTCATGGAGAACCTTCAAGGGCAGGAGCATGAACTATGCATTGCATGGACAGAAGGATGGCCGGAGTCTATGCTTAGTGGAGACTAACAGTTAGTGACTCCTGACAGCAGGAAGAAGTTTCTTGGTCTGTCTTTGGATATGCTCTTACAGAATAGATTTGGGTCCTTAGAACAGGTAAGGAAGAACAAGCAATATCAGGGAGTCATCTTGACTAGTCAAGTGGATGTAAACAGTGCCACTAGGAGAGAGACTTCCTTCTGCAGGGGATGGAGGCACTCGTCCGCAGATGTGACTTGCTGTCTAAGGTGGTTTGGTTTTTAGGGATCCAGATATAGGGTGTTCCAGAAATTGCAAGGTTTTTTTGACCCTCAGACTATTACCCATTGGCTGCTCATGGGCACCAGTAATACCATTGAGGGAGGCCTTGCATGGGTAAAAGGTAACTACAGCCCAAGGACTAGGGTGAAGGGTGCAGGAGACCCAGTGGTGTTCTCCTTGATCCTGCCAGTTAAGGAAGAAGGCTTGATAAGGGATTCTGCGAACTTGTAATTCAGCTACTTTAAGTGAACCCTTTGAAAAAGAAAACCTGGATTACAGATTTGTTTGCCAACTAACATGATTCAAACCTCTATTTTGCATTTTTAGCAAGTATTTTTCCAAGCTTATTTTCAGTATCACCTCCTTCTCGTGATTATTTGATTGTCTGTCAGATACTGTAGCAAGGAATTAGTGGGCCTGTCTTTCTCTAATTGATATTTTTTTCCTAAGTTTATTTTTGGGAAATTTCACAGTGATAAGGTTCCTGGCAGCATTCATATCTGTATCACTCCAAAGATCTCTATCCAGATCCTCCTCCAAGCTTAAGAATAGTCCATCCCTGTCCTCAGGAAAACACGTTAATGTTTCAAGAGTCTGGCATAGCTAAACAGAGAAGTTGTAAGCAAGCTTAAATGCAGAAAGACAGTATAGAGAAGGTAGAAGCAGGGAAAGGTTGTAAAAGAGGTATTTAGAAGGTTTGCCCAGGCATGTAAGGTTATACTGGGAAAGAAAGCTCAACTGGAGTTGAGACTTGCAGAGGATGTCAAGGGCAACAAGGCGTGCTATGGCAGTAGTTACAGGCTGAAGAAGGGAAAATATTTAGTGTCAGCAAACACCAGATAAGACAGAGGCAATGAATGCCTTCTTTCCCGAGTCTTAGTTAACAAGGTCTCCCAGTCCCCTGTGCACAGAGATGGGGTTCAAGGAGGAGTTCTACCTGTAATACGTGATGGTTGAGTCGGGAATTACTTGAGAAAATTTGATCCATACAATTCCATGGGACTAGACAGACTGTATCTGAGGGTGCTGAGAGAGCTGGCTGGTGTCTCTGCAAGGTTGCTATCTATCATCTTTGAAAGGTTGTGGAACCTGTGAGAGGTCCCCAATGACTGAAGAAGGTCAAACAATTTACGCATCTTTAAAAAAAAAAAAAAAGTAAAAAGTCCCCCAAAGGACCGTTCCCAATCCAACAGGTGGTCATCTCCTCTTAAATCCTTGGGAAAACTATTGACAGAGTCCTCTCGGAACACATTTCTGAGCATGCGAGGGGTAAATTATGCCTAACAAACCTGATTGCCTTTGATAATAAGGCTGGATTTCTGGATGAGGGGAAAGGAGTGGATATCATTTGTGTTGACTTTAACAAGAGCTTCAACACTGCCTCCCTCAATATTTTTGTATCTAGTTTAGGCTAATATGGTTTTGATGGGTGGACAACTAGATGAGTGAAAAAATTGGCTGGATAATCAGGCTCAGAGATAGAGGTTAGTGGGTCCTACTCCGCCTGCAGGCTAATAAGAAGTGGAATACCACAGGAGTCTGTTTTGGGACCTGTCATGTTTAACATCTTTATTAATGACTTGGAGGAGGTGACAGATTTCGCTCCTGTTGAGCCTTCAGGCAATGCCAAGCTGGAAGGAAAAGTTGATAATCTTAACAGCAGGACCGTCATCCAGAAGGACCTGGACAGATAGAAGGAATTGGCCAACAGGAACTTTATGAAATTCAGCAAGGACAAAAGCAAAGTCCTGCACCTGGGAAGAAAGAATCGCTTGCATGAGTTGAAGATTGGTTTGCTAGGGAGCGGATTTGCTGCAAAAGGACTCGGGGGTACTGGTATACTGGTAGTAAGCTGAACGTGAGCCAGCAGTGTGCCCCAATAATAAAGAAGGCATCCTGGGCTATATTAGCAGGAGCATAGCCAGTAGGTTTAGAGAAATGATTCTCCCCATTTAGTCAGCACTTGCTGACTGCATCTAGAATACTGTGTGCAGTTTTGTTCACCCCTGTTACAAGAAAGACATGAGTTAACTGGAACAAGTTAGCAGAATGGCCAAGGTGGTCAGGGGGCTGGAGCACATGCCCTCTCTGGAGAGGCTGAGGGAACTGCCTTTAGCCTGCGGAAGAATGAGCACCTCAGAGCAGCCTTCTGATATGTATAATGATTGCTCAGAAGACACAGCCAGGCTCTTCATGGTGGTATGTAGTGGGAGGACAAGTAAGAGCAGTCATAAATTGAAACTAGAGAGTTCCAGCTGGTTTTCACTTGGTAACAAAGCTGCCTTGCAATGGCAGTGGCTAGCTTCTCAACACCCTCAGTTGCATCCCATCCACTCTTATGAACTTCACTTTACTTAGGTGGTGCTTAACTTGATCTTGCTCTGCTGTGGGTAGTATTCATTCCCCTGGTAGTTTTGATAATCTTTTTAATCTAGGTTTTGTTTATCTTTGTTCCACAAAAATTACTTGTTACAGGGGGGCTTTTTGGAGAGAGTTTAGTTGCCTGAGGTCATGCAACATGTAGCAGAAGATTAATTTAGTAAATAAGAGTCGTATAATATTTTGATATGTGGGGCAGAAATCCTCTTATGGTTTTCACACTGTCTATTCAATAGAAACTTTTTGATTGAAGTGTTTGAGGAGGAAATTCTCATTCACTTCTAAATATAAAAAATTCTTCTTCATAAAAAGTCGAATATATATATGAAAGACTACAGATATATAAAAGAAAATCTTAACTTTATATTGTTTACATATTTACTGTTAGCCAACGTTGTCAAAGGATAGATAGTAGTGGAACTAGAACCAAAGAAATTGATGGAAAAAAGTATTCAATATGTAGTTACATTCTATATGGTTTAAGGTATGTTTTGTTTCCAACAGATTTTGTCTTCTAAGAGTGATTCCCGTTTGAAGCACTTACTGCAGCGAGCACCTGAGTATTGTCCAGAATCAATGGTAAGGCTTGCTAGTTTTTCATTAAAGAAAACAAAATAACTAATCTTATATTAGCAAAGTTTTGCTTGCAAAAATAAGGTTGTAAAAATTATTTTTATTTACTTGCTCAGTCTTCAACTGGTAGAACATGTGTGTATGTCTTCAAGCTTTTTCTTCCTTGTTATGAAGACTAGTAAAATTCTTATAATGAAATTTGATCCTTAAAGTAGGATTACTTTTTTTTTGTAAGGCCATCATATGTTATGCTACTTGCAATAGGATGGGATTTGACAATTTTGCTAGGTGTCTCGGTTGTGTAAGCTATGAAATGCAGTGAAAATCTGACCAATGTTGTAAAAAATTGTGCTGGGTGATTGTCACTTGGATGTTGATGGCAACGACTTTAATTAAAGCTGTGGGATCTTGGTTGGGCTGAGGCAAGCAGACCATCATACCTGCTCTGAATGGTTTATGGCCGTATCTGACAAACTGGAGTAATTGGATAGTTACTGAATAAGTAAGAGAATGTTTTCCTAAAAGTTCTATAGTATATCACTGAAAAATGAAGAACGTAATCTGCTCCCTGTCTTAGCAGTGATCTAATAGGGGAAGAGATAAGCACTATCATTCAGATTGTAAATTCTGAAGTCTTACTTCTTGGGCAACTTAGACTATATCAACACATGCTGTCAGAAGGGTCTGCTTTCTTGTAATTATTGGTACTTCTAAACAGTATAAATACTGTTTCCACCTAGTTAAAACATACACTCAAGTGGGCAAGGTATAGGAGTAGCAAATCTGAGAATAACGTTTTATAAGCAACTTTCCAGGACTGTGTTTGCTTATAGACCCTTTCCTCCTCCTCAAAAGTGTGGTTTTTTTCAGTGTTTTGTTTCTGTAGATCGTCAGCATTAAGGTCTTAGAAAGTTATAGACAGTTGATGGTGTGAGCAAAACCTGTGGAATGAAAGCATATAGAAGTGGTGAATAGCATTAGTTTTGGTATTGGTTTTCTTTCTTTTATTCCCTGCCAGGTAAAGTAGGATCTCTCTGTATAGAAGAGGAGAGCATTTTTAGAAAATGGGACTGGAGAGCACCTGAAAATGGGAAAATGACTGACATGATTTTTTTTTTAACTCCCCATTGCCATCTTTATAAATGGCAAATTTACTATCTAGAGTGTATCTTAAATTAACATCACCAAACCAGTAGTTTTTGTAAACTTTTAAAAGACATCTAGATATAAAATAGTTAACAGTTCAATTAATACCATATTTGCTGTTTTCAGATACCACTTGTCTTTGTTGGAGAGGTATTCTAGTGACATTCCAGATGAGCGGATAGGTTATGAATTTAATCAGATGGTCTGTTTTCTGGAACACTGGTTACAGACATTGTGTTGTCTATATTCCTTCTGGTGATATGATAGAAAGGGTATTGCCAGGTATTAAGTAATATAGTACTCAATGGCTCAAAGTCCAGATGGAGAGCAGTCACAAGTGGTGTCCCTCAAGGGTCCGTGCTGGGACCGATACTGTTTAACATTTTTATCAATGATATAGACAGGGGGATTAAAGGCACTGTCAGCAAGTTTGCAGACGACGCCAAGCTGTGTGGTGTTGTCGGGACACCAGAGGGATGGGATGTCATCCAGAAGGACCTGGACAGGCTGGAGAGGTGGGCCCAGGTGAACCTCATGAGGTTCAACAAGAGCAAATGCAAAGTTCTGCACCTGGGCCGGAACAATCCTTGCCATTAGTACAGACTAGGGGGTGGGGTATTAGAAAGCAGCCCTGAGGAAAGGGACTTGGGGGTGCTGGTGGATGAGAAGCTGGACATGAGCAGGCAGTGCGCAGTTGCAGCCCAGAAGGCCAATCGCATCCTGGGCTGCATCAAAAGATGCATTGCTAGCAGGTCCAGAGAGGTAATTCTTCCACTTTACTCTGCTTTGGTGAGACCTCACCTGGAGTATTGTGTGCAGGTCTGGAGCCCTCAATATAGGAAAGACATGGACCTGATGGAGCGGGTCCAGAGGAGGGCCACAAGGATGATCAGGGGGTTGGAGCACCTCTGCTACGAGGACAGGCTGAGGGAGCTGGGGTTGTTCAACCTGGAGAAGAGGAGGCTCCGGAGAGACCTAATGGCGGCCTTCCAGTACCTGAAGGGGGCCTACAGGAAGGCTGGGGAGAGCCTGCTTACAAAGGCCAGTAGTGACAGGACGAGGGGTAATGGCTTTAAGCTGGAGGGGAGCAGGTTTAGATTGGAGATTAGGAGAAGGTTCTTTGCTGTGAGGGTGGTGGAGCACTGGAACAGGTTGCCCAGGGAGGTGGTTGAGGCCCCTTCCCTGGAGATATTCAAGGTGAGGCTCGACGAGGCCCTGGGCAACCTGGTCTAGTTGGGGGTGTCCCTGCTGACTGTGGGGAGGTTGGACTAGATGACCTTTGGAGGTCCCTTCTGGCCTGGACAGTTCTATGATTCTAACTGCCAACACAAGAGGCAACTTTATCATAGAGGTTTGTAAAGACCCTTAAGATAGAGTCCAACCATTAACCTTTTCATGCAATAAAGGAAGTCAACTGAATCAATGGGGTGGAACTAGTAGAAGTAGCAGCTCTTTACCCTTTTCTTTTGAGCTGACTTTGACTTTTGTCTGAGGAGAAAACTCCCTCAAATACAGATAAGGACAGTTTTAACAGTTTTCGATGATTAGATACAGATTCATTGCAACTTTAGAAAGTCGTTAATTCCTGTGATGACAGAATCATTGCATGACAGTGTGGGTCATCCTTTCAGTGTGACTGAATTGAACTTTTCATTTTGTCTTAAAGAACACGTTCAACACTCCCATTTAAAGCCCCTTGTAGTGGGTTGACCTTGTCTAGGTGCCAGGTGCCCACTAAGCCACTCTGTCACTCCTCTTCAGCTGGACAGGGGAGAGAAAATATGATGAAAAGCTTGTGGTCAGAATAAGGACAGAGAGATCACTCGCCAGTTACCGCCACGGACAAAACAGACTCAACTTGGGGAAATTAACTTAATTTATTGCCAACCAAATGATCAGAGTAGGATAATGAGAAATAAGAACAAATCTAAAAACACCTTCCCCCCACCCTTCCCTTCTTCCCGGGCTCAGCAGTGTGGCTAACCGGGGAGGTCCCAGTTGAGTGGAGATTAACTAATGTGATGCCCATCCACAAGGGCTGGAAGGAGGATGTGGGGAACTACAGGCCTGTCAGTCTGACCTCGGTGCCTGGAAAGGTTATGGAACAGATCATCTTGAGTGCCATTACATGGCACGTGCAGGACAGCCAGGTGATCGGGCCCAGTCTGTGTGAGTTTATGAAAGGCAGGTCCTGCTTGACAAACCTGATATTCTATGACAAAGTGGCCCTCTTAGTGGATGAGGCTGTTGAAGTTGTCTACCTGGACTTTAGTAAAGCCTTTGACACCGTTTCCCACAGCATTCTCCTGGAGAAACTGGCTGCCCATGGCATGGATGGGAGTATTCTTCGCTGGGTAAAAAACTGGCTGGAGGGCCAGGCCCAAAGAGTGGTGGTGAATGGAGTTAAATCCAGTTGGCAACAGGTCACAAGTGGTGTTCCTCAGGGCTCAGTATTTGGGCCAATTCTGTTTAATATCTTTATCAATGACCAGGACAAGGGAATTGAGTCCATCCTTAGTAAGTTAGCAGATGACACCTAATTAGGTGGGAGAGTTGATCTACTTGAAGGTAGGAAGGCTCTACAGAGGGATCTGGACAGGCTGGGTCAGTGGGCTGAAGCCAATGGTATGAGGTTCAACAAGGCCAAGTGCCGGGTCCTGCACTTAGGTCACAACAACCTCATGAATGCTACAGGACTGGGGGCGAGGGGCTTNTCATGAATGCTACAGGCTTGGGGCAGAGTGGCTGGAGCTGCCTGGCAGAAAAGGACCTGGTGGCACTGGTCAACTGTCAGCTGAATATGAGCCAGCAGTGTGCCCAGGTGGCCAAGAAAGTCAACAGCATCTTTGCCTGTATCAGGAATAGTGTCCCTTCCAACCTAGACAATTCTATGGAGTGATTCTAACTTCACTCCTGATAGAATCTGTGCTTGGGACCAGAAGTGCTTTGCAGTCAGTGTGAACCCAACAGATCTCCATTGTAAATTTTCATGTTGGTAAACTTCACATATACAAATCTTTCTGACATGTATCTGTCTTTCCCTGAAGCTACGTTTCATTTGTTTTGTGGGTAGTTATATATGGTATTTGGGGTTTTTTTTTTAAGCTGGTGGAATGGAGTGCTAGGGCAATAAGGTTCTCCACAGGTCCTGGTCATAGACAAATCTTTTTTTCTTTGTCTAAACAGTTGTCTAAACACTGGTGGAGAAAGCTGACTAGCTAGCATATTCGAGGTCATCACAGCACGTTCTGCACCTACAATACATTGCTCTTGATTCCATACTCTGTAGGTGGCAACCTTCTCGTCAAAGCAAGTGCTACTCAACTTATATCATGTAGTGCTTCTTTAAAAGGTGTTTTAGACATAAGATTTCTTCCAATAGCATACATAAAACCCACAGCAAAAATGGTGAAAATGCCGGTTTGTGTCTGCTAGAAAATCTCTTATTCTGTAGACTTACTTTTGCTTAATTCCATTTTACTTTTCAGGGAGAAGTGTGGGGTTGTATAAATTCTTCTTTGCCAGGTAAGAAATCTTAGTTTACTATTGAATTGTGTTGCCTTTTCACCATATGCATGTTTTGATGTTATGTCTACCATCTGCACGTGTAGATTTCATGCTAATTTAACTTTCATTATGCTTTCATTATAAACTTCATTTGATGTCTAATTTCCTTTAGTCTGAACTGGGTTACCTGCCTTTTTTTTTTTTTTAACATTTCTTTTCTTTTTCTGGTGAGAAAATGTTTAATATGTTTGTATGATTAAACATATGTGCTTCTGTGACACATCCAAGAAATACCAAAGTTTCTTTCTTTTGAAGATTTTTCTATTAGTTTCAGTATACCTTAGCCTGATTTGTAAGAGCATGGATTATTGCAACTTTGCTCTAGATGCAGTATAATTTGGGGAAAAAAATTGAGTAATGGGAAAATAGTAAGAACTAGACAAAAAAATTAAGAAGTGCAGAGGCTTAGATCAAGAACTAAATTTTTTGGTGCAGGTGGATATAGAAAGTTAAAACACAAATCACAAGACAGGACTGTTAGGTTAATAGAAAAGATCAAAAATAGATTAAATTGGATTTAACTAGTACTATTGTATCATATGTCATTTCTAAAAGACTTTGGGTGAAATTATCATGCTACAGTTGAAAAAGTGGTAGTGAGGAAAGAGGAGACTGTAACAGTTTCATGGCATCTGCTCCAACTTCCCCCAGACCCTGCTTCAAGGGCAAAGTGTTGATTCCAGTGCATGCAAAGAGATTGCCCATATTTTGCTAGTTTTACTTAATAATATCTTTTGGAGTTGCAGTGCTTCTGTCGTATCTAAAACCTGATAAATTTTTAGTTGGAGACAAAACCTAATCTTCATTGAAGCTCAGTAGCTATATACGTATGAGTGGCAACGCTTTTACTGCAAGTGAGAAATGCATATTTTATTTTGAATGTCAGGTTTGTGTAAGCAAGTGAAAAAGCATTAGAAAGCTTTCTTAATGAACCACTTTGAAATTGTCTTCCTGTACTTTCTGAACTGGTGCTAGGCCTCTTCAGTGCTTTTATGGTAGGATTCTATTATTCTCTGATTTATTGGGG
>VXAK01017219.1:0-25671 GCA_013399435.1 Arenaria interpres | reverse complement strand
CTCATGCTGAGCTTCTCATCCATGAGCACTCCCAAGTCCTTCTCCAGGGCTGCTCTCCAGCCATTCTCCGCCCAACCTGTATTTGTGCTTGGGATTGCCGTGTCCCAGGTGTGGGACCCAGCACTTGGCCTGGTTGAACTTCATGAGTTTTGCCCACTTCTCAAACCTCTCCAGGTCCCCCTGGCATCCCTTCCCACCAGCGTGTCGACTGTGCCACACAGCCTGGTGTCGTCGGCAAACTTGCTGAGGGTGCACTCGATCCCACTGTCCGTGTCTTCAATAAAGATATTAAACAGCACTGGTCCCAGTACTGACCCCTGAGGAATACCACTCGTCACTGGCTTCCACTTGGACATTGAGGTGTTGACCATAATCCTTTGAGTGTGGCCATCCAGCCAGTTCCTTATCCATGGAGTGGTCCATCCATCATGACTTTCCAATTTTGAGACCAGCATGTCATGTGGGACAGTGTCAAACAGTTTGCATAAGTCTGGGTATTCTGGGTTGACAGAGTTGATAGAAAAATATACTATTGAAACCAACAGAGGATGTGTCTGTAGGAAATAATGTTGTTCATTTTAATGAGTTTTTTTTTTTCCTTTTGGTTCCTGTTAGCTTGTATTTCAGATCAGATAAATCAAATTTTCCAACTCTGATACTTCTAGTGAACGTATGAAATAGTTTGCATCTTTAAACTTGGTGTATAGAAGGTACTTTATTGCCAAGTTCAGCTTTTATTAAGGCACAGACTTGCTCTCTTCTTGCTTGAAGTTGGTTTGGAATGACTTCATAAATTCCACTAAAAATGTAATCTGTAAATAGGCTTTTTGAATGAGAACAGGATTATAAAATATGAAGAGTAACTGACTCATGGGAAGGGAAAACAAGGGCATAGTTTCTCTTTCTACTGTAATATTTACTGTCATCTTATTTTCAAAGGAGTTTTGAAGAAGTCTGACGGGTGGGTTGGTTTGGGTTGCTGTGAGCTGGCTATTGCTGTGGAATGTCGGCAAGCATGTAAACAGGTAAGGCTTTCCAACTGTTTCTCTGTGGTTAATGTCAAATGATGCTGTGTTGAGTTCATTGGTTTATTACTGTTTGTGAACATCAGGCTTTGTGCATTTTTTACATCAAAATTAAATTATCATGTAATGGTTTCTTAAAATTGCAAAATATGACTAGATACTTCCCAGGAAATACCACTAGGGATAAATGCCAGCAGCCAAATTCCAGAAACTGAAACAAAGGATTTATGTTTTTTAAGTGAATTTGCAGTAAAAAAGTGAAAGTTCAAGTCTACTGAGGTGAAAACCTAGTTTAAAAAAAGCCGTGGGGTGGGTTTTTTGGGTGGCTGGGGGGAGTTCAGATATGTAATTTCAACTGTTCTGGAGGACTAGGCTGCCTGCTCTGACTTGATGAGCCTGAAGAAGACGTTTTAAGACCTTAGGATTAGCTGTGCCTTTTTTTGTACATTCTGATGCCACATTTAATTGCTCAGTAATGAAGATACAGTTAAGATGGAAATCTTACCGTCTTTATAACATTGACACCACAGAAGTTCTTGTGCGAGAGCGGGTGGCAGGCATGTCCTAGCACCACTGCACTTGGGAAATGGAGCTAATCCACTTAGTTTTGCTTTGCAAACAGTAGGCATGTGATTTTTGCTGATGTGCTCTAGTTTATTACTTCGTAGTAATTTATTGGCTGAATCCGTAAAGATTCTGGAGCTCTCTTTGGTTATGCTAAACTTAAGCTCTTGATTTTTTTTTAAATTTTTTTTTTGGTCACAATCTCTACCTGAAAGCTGTTATTATAAAATAATACCGAGTAGAAGGCAACATGTGGCTGTTTCTAAGCTCTCTTTTTTTGCAGTGTAATGTTTAGTGGTGCAACGTTGTGCTTACAGCCCCAAATAGATTTTTGAGCCTCTTCAAAGAGGTTTATGTTCATCTGTTGGAAGAAAGTTGCTTTTGGTGTTACTATATCACTGTTTTTGTCAAGTGACAATTTTAAGCATAATGCATAAATTTTGCAATGGCCTTTTTATTAAAAATCTGTGAAACATTTTGTCCTTCTTGGTTTTTCCAAATATATACCATAAAAACATCTTCAAAGTCAAAAAGCATATAATTATTTATCATAATCCTTGTAACCCAGTTCTGGAGCACAGATGTCCTTAATATTCACTGTAGTGTAGAATAATTTAGGTTGGAAAAGACCTTTAAGACCATCAAGTCCAACCATTAACCTGGCATTGCCAAGTCCACCACTAAAACATGTCCTTCAGCACCATATCTACAGGTCTTTGAAATCCCTGCAGGGATGGTGATTCCACCACTTCCCTGGGCAGCCTGTTCCAATGCTTGATAACCCTTTTGGTGAAGAAATTTTTCCTTATATATAATCTAAACTTTCCCTGGTGCAACTTGCGGCCATTTCCTCTTGTCCTATTGCTTGTGACTTGGGAGAAGAGACCGACCCCCACCATGCTACAGCCTCCTTTCAGGGAGTTGTAGAAAGCAAGAAGGTCTCCCCTCAGCCTCCTTTTCTCCAAACTAAGCAATCACACTTCCCTTGGCTGCTCCGTATAACACTTGTGCTCCAGACCCCTCACCAGTTTCATTGCCCTTCTCTGGACCCGCTCCAGCACCTCAATGTCCTTCTTGTAGTGAGGGGCCCAAAACTGGACACAGTATTTGAGGTGTGGCCTCACCAGTCCCAAGCCCAAATACAGGGGGACAATCTCCTCCCTACTCCTGCTGGCCACCCTGTTCCTGATACAGGCCAGGATGCTGTTGGCCTTCTTGGCCACCTGGGCACACTGCTGGCTCATGTTCAATCAGCAGTCAGCCAACACCCCCAGGTCCTTTTCTGCCAGGCAGTTCCAGCCACTCCAAGCCTGTAGCATTGCATGAGGTTGGTGTGACCCAAGGGCAGGACCCAGCACTTGGCCTTGTTGAACCTCATACCATTGGCCTCCACCATAGATCCTTGTGTCTTGCATGTTACCTGTGTAATTTTAATCTTGGACCAGCAGTCTACTGCAAATTGTTCTCATGGAAAAAAAAGAAACCCAAACAAAAAAGATGCTACCTTCATCCCAAAACATAGAATTTAAATTATTTGACAAGAAATGAGCAGTGAGTACACAAACTGAGCAGTGTGAATAAGAGATGAGGAGTGAGTAACCATACTGGGTGCTTTTGATCTTCGGAAAAGAAGATATATGTATTTGTTTCCACTTATTGCATGTCCTATGAAATTCTGTTAGCTTAGTTTTATGTTTATTATATCATTTCTCATTATTCTTACAATCAGATGCTGTATTGTTTGATTGCAGCCTGAGCTGTCTCAGATTCTTGGCTGTATTTTTTACTTTAGCTGACTCTGATACATTTCATATGTTTTTCATTTAAACTAAAACTAATGTTTTGCCAAACATTAGGGATAATGGGAATTATTTAGATTTTAATTTTGATTCTTGAAATTTGAGGAGGTTTCAGAGGCATTTTGATGAAGGTGTTATAATAGGTCCAAGGTCAGATTTTACCCTTGTATTTTAAATTCCTGGAGGATGAAATAACTAACGTTAGTGTAATAATAATTTTGAATATCTGTCACATGAAAAATGAGCAAGAGTTACTCTACAGGAAAAACTGATCTGCAGTTGGGAGAATTTCTGCACCTCAGTTTGACAATAGGAACCGTAGGACTGTGCATGCAAGAGGGAGGAGAAGGGAAAGAAGCACATGAGTGGTATTGAGCATGCAAAATGGGGAGATTTTTATGCTCATGTTCTTCCATTTCCTAATTGTTCCCTGTATTCTGCTCTATCTGGTAAGCCTTTCACAAAAACAAAGTTGTTTTGTGTGCTTACAGTATCAGCTAACTTTGTGCAGAAATATGAGGGTTTGTTTTTTAATTAAGTATAGTATAGTAAGTCATGGTTTCTGTTTTTTTTTCTTAAAGCTTTACATGGATTCTTTAGGTTCTTAAAAGGAACATTTAAATAGATCATAAATCCATGGCTGTGACAGTTAATATAAAGATAGCATCGTCTTTATTTTGCATAATGATTTTATTATTTTCTACTACAAATAGAGAAACTTATCTGTCTTTCAGGCTTCTGCAAAGAATGATGTTTTAAAGGTCTGCAGGAAGGAATATGAGGTATGTGTATATGTGTCTGGATATATCTTACAAAAAATCAACTGCTATATTAATTCTGTAAGAAGTATCCTGTAGAAGAGGGAAAGTCCAGTGTTCTTATAGTCGTATTTCTGGATATAGTCATTTTCATCCAAATGTAAATTACCTCTCTACAGTTTTTGTAAAAGTACAATTGTTTTCTATAGAAAGGGCTTGTCTTTTTTTAGACTTGCATATATATATATATATATATCTTCATTTGAATGAAAAGGATGCAACTTCCAAAATGGGGACATGGATTCCAAAAAAATTCATTTCATAGGATTTCTGATGAAAGTCAGCATTCATTGTGAGCATTCATTCCGTCAGAAACATTTTGGCTTCTATAGTAGAAGGATCAGCTTAAAAGTGACCTGAAGAAACAGACTCAGGAAATAATAACCTTTTAAGTATCCTATCCTAATATAAGTCATTTCAAATGAATAATTTTTGTGACATCAGTGAAACTATGAATGCTTTTTACTGTTCTGCTCTTAAAATTAATCATCAGGATATTTTCAGAAATCTGCCTTTACCTATGTTCTTTTTAACACAGTTTGTAGAAATGCTATTCTGCTAGGACTTCTTTTCTTTCAATCTGTTTCTTAATTAAAAGCCAGATTCCTCCTCCCTGCTTTGTCTCATTGCCTCCTACCCTGAGTTAGGTAGCCCTGCATAAATTCTGCTCATAATCAACAGTTCAGGATATCACACAGTTTTCTGTTCTATTGATTTGGGCAGAAGTGTAGCTGGTTTCCTGTTTTTTCCAGGAAACATTAAATCCCTTTTCCCCCTCCCCTTTGGTCCTTTTTTCTAAATAATCTACAGAGTATTTTCCTGGATTCTTCACTATTGAAATTACCATAGCCTGTTCTCTTAAAAATGAATTTTCATTGTAAGTAGTTCTGTCTCCTCTCATGCTATGATATGCTATACTGTCAACACCTGTAAGCTTCTCTTCTATTATGCTGGTCTGTTTCCTTCTTTTTTTCTGGATTTCTGCATTGCTGTAGGAGGTTGGCCAATATGGGTTGAAGGAGAACGGGAGAGGAAAGGTAAGAGATTAAAGAATGTCTACAAAATGGTGATAGTCATCTTATTTACTTTTCCTAGTTCTTCTTTTTCCAGTTTTTATCTGGAATTTTGGAAAATGGGTCCTTCACTCTTTTCCAAGAGTGATCTTGCTGTTATTGTAGAGACAACCTTAACCCTTTCTGTCTGTGCAACACTGAAGGAGAAGGAGAAAAGTGATGGAAGAAGGAACCAGTCTTCTGATTGGTGAAGAAGGAAAGAGACCTTCTTAATGAGCGCTAGGAATAGTAGATACAGCTACTGTGTTAGGGACAGAAATGAAGTGTCTGACATGGTAGATCTTCAGTTATTACAGAATTTTGTATGACAATGGGTCTTCCTATGTATCTAGGCTTACAGATGCTCATGAAAAATAGTACTCTCAATGCTCTCAAGAGACCCGTTGGTTATATAAAATTCAAGGAAGTTTTGCCTAACATGAGATTGCAAAAAATACTTTTGGAGGGAACCTGCACTTTTAAATGCCCTAGTCATTCTTTCTCCTTCTCTTAAAAAAAAAAAAAAATACAATTCTTGGTGCCTTGGTGAACATGTCCTGCTCCCTCTGTAGTCTGTAAGTAGCTTATGTGCCTGTGACCGGTGCCATACTTTGTACTCAGTCGGGTTGGGGGTGGAAGAAACAACGACTGGGAAGGGAGTGGCTGATAAAAACTGAAAGAGGTGACATAAGATCAGAAATAGCCTGTGAATCACAGAAATGCAATGTCATTCATGTTTGCCTTTGTGTTCAAGAATTCATTCTTCATTCCCTAAAAGTGAGGATCCAATTAGATCTAATGGAAACCTCATTAGGATCCAATTGAGAAATAATTTACAATGTAGATCGTAGTGCTAGTTCATCAACTCTCAAATATCTTATTGAGGTATTGAATATATAAGTACATGACAAGGAAGTAAAAAATAGCTGAATTTAAAGAGTAATTGCCTTTTTCAAACATATGTATTTGTGTCCAGATTTCCCAGAGGATTTTCATAAGCTTCTTAACAATAGTTGACTGAACCGTGCATAGTACTTTTCTGTAATATTTTGAGATTAGGGCAGCAACTTCATGAGTTAACCCTGAGCTTCCCACTAAGTTAGTGAGCATGAAGAATGAGGTAAGTTTTCAAGGGTAGGGCATAGGGTTCAGAGCAGCAAAAAAACCCCGAATTCCAAGCAGGAGGTGTCGCAAAGTTTGAAGTTGCTAAGCAGAGTTTTAGGTTGTACAGTAGCAGGATCACTTTAACATTGATGAGACAGTTTTCACAAGATTAATTGAAGATGCTTTTTCTGCTGATCATGTGTTTCTGGATTACTTTTACTGTAAATATTTATGAAGCTTGTGATTCTTCTAATATGGAGATTTTATACATTTTAGAAATCAATTGTCTTGTGATAAGCTATTCATTTTTGATCAGTGCATTGAAGATTCCGTGTCCTATTAAACGTATTTTGATTTTCAAGTAGCAGTGCATACAGAAATTAGGAAAATTTATCACAACTTGCTGAGCGTTTTTGAGTGTTACTGAAATGTACTTTAATTGCCTTCTTTTGAAAGACTTTATTGTGGTGGTCCTTTTTCCTGTCTTCTGCTTCTCAGATACTCATTTTGTCATCTTCACTTTTTCTCTAGTTGTGTACATCTCAACTCTCTTATCTTTCACTACTTCTTCCAGCTTTCTGCTATCCTGTTCATCTTCCTCTAAAAAGAAGGTAGGTAATAGTCTAAGGAAGAAGAAAAAGGAAGTGGGGACTCTATGGATTTTATGTAGGGTTTTCTGATT
This sequence comes from Arenaria interpres, assembly GCA_013399435.1. Classification (NCBI taxonomy): domain Eukaryota; kingdom Metazoa; phylum Chordata; class Aves; order Charadriiformes; family Scolopacidae; genus Arenaria; species Arenaria interpres. Next base: position 18,627 of record VXAK01017219.1, on the reverse strand, counting down.
TTCCTATTTTTAAAAGATTCGTGTAAAGTTGATGTTCATTTTTTGAAAAGACTTCATGGAGTGCATGCTTGGAAGAGTAACTGAAAATAGTTTATAACGCTTGAAATAAGCTGTAAAGGCTTTATTATTGCATTGAAGATGCCTTTTCTTCTGTGCGTGGAAAGGTTAGTACTAAAATTTCCACTAGGCTGCAGCTCCTGAGTCTCTATGCTGCATACTGTGAGTTCACCTCTGCACATTAAGAACTCCAGTTTTTATTTCATGTGTACTAAATTAGACATTCAGACTTCTCTGGTTAATTGGCATTATGAGAGCTTTGCTGCAGCTGAGTGCTATTAACATCTGCCATGAAGTCGAAATATAATTGGAAATGTTGCCAGTTATTTAGCTTCTGCCCTTAAAACTTTTTTCGACACACAGTAGTGAACACTTTTGATGTCCTTGGACTGTTTAAAGGTGTTTTTGCCCTCACAGCTTCGAGCGCTGTTTGGCTTTATCTGACTTGGTTTTCATACAGTTTTTAAATACAGCAACTTCAAATGCAGCGCCTGCTGTTTCAAATGCTGTAGTAGGATTCAGAAAAGTATTCACTGTGCTACAGTATTGGCTTGTTTTGTCTTCTAGGGTCATCTAGGTCTTCTAGGATCTTACATTATGCTGAGGTTTTAGTGAGTGCTAACTACTAATTACCCGTTCTGAAAAATGCAGTCAGCAGCTTTTAGCTCTTGTCTAATTGTTTGTACTCAGAGACAATAGATTATAACTCAAGGAGCTGGTTAGGACATCATTTAGGAAAAGGTTCCAAGACAGTTTTAATGAACTCCTAAGGCATGTGGCTGTGTGTGGCCTCTGGAAGTACTACTTCATGAATTCAGGGTGGACTCCGACCATACTACACATTGGAGCTGATATTATTATCTTATCTTTTGGTGCACTTTGTCTTTATTCTCTGCTGTTCAAAGAAGGCTTATAGAACACTCAATGTTCTTGCCAAAATTTAAGTTCCGGTGATTTTGTTCTTCCTTACTATGCAAGTGTTCTCACTTCTTTACTGGTTCACATAATTGGTTAAAATCTTGGCCTTACTTCTTAATTACTACAAGCTTTTAAAGTTCTTAACAGATGTGCACCATCATTTGAAACTTCAGCTGACTCCACTAAAACTTAGTATGTTACCTTCTGACTTTATCTTCCGTTGATAAATTCAAAGACAATTGAAGGCAAGGAGAGATTAACAGGACTTTCATTGCTTTTCTCATAGACTGAAATGTTTTGTTTCCTAGTGTATTTGTTAACTGTAGGTAATACTTCTAAATTAAGGTGGCCTTAGTTGGATAGGTTTTATATTCCAATATTTAACATGGTTCCATTGCCCAAGACAACCATACCAAACTTATTTTTCTGCCAGAGTTAGTAGAATACAGATACCATGATAATTTTGGGGGAGGAAAATAATCTTTGATTTTTAGCACAATGTTCTTAATTTCTGGTGGGAAAGAACAGCTTCGCTGTCCCTTTGCATCCAAGACACAGAGGCAGCCGTTTAGAAAAAATGTGCTTAGAATATAAAAGAATGAAGTCTTATGATGAAGAGGACTTCTTCCTTTAGCAAAATGTTCTCCTTTATTTGTGTTTGTGTGCATGCATTTTGGTTTTTGAGCCGTTACCTGCAGCTGATGAGCTCCAAAAAGAGCGAAACCAGTTAGGTCCTGCAGTACTGGCTAAAATCTTTCTTCAAGGAGCTTCTGGTGAGGAAGATTAAATAATGTTCTCTGCTGGATAAACTGCAATTGCCTTTTTTTCGATTTCCATAATACCAAAAGATCTTTGAGACTGTTTTCTGTAAGGCATACATAGTTGTGTTGCCTCTGCCTGCCCCTTCCCTTTCCTTCTGCTTAGAGTTTCACTGACTTTAACCACCAGTTTCAGCAACCTTTGGTTTTGAAAAAAGAGAAGTCTGAAAGATGAGATTAATGCACAAGTAAAACAAATCATTATGTTTGTGTTTTATAAATTTCAATATTGTTCACTTAGTATTTCATTCACTAGTTGAAAATGGGATATCAGACCCTGTCTGTGTACACAGTATTGCTTTTTTTTATCCTCATTTTCCCAGATCTTGATGACTTAGTTCTTCCTTTAAAGAGGACATCCTTTTCTGCTCTTTTGTTTTTCATGTATTTTCTTTAGGTGTTGTTGTTTTGTTTTTTTCTTTTGCTTTGTTTTCACTGTCTTTCTCTTCTGACAGTTCACTAGCAGATTCAGAGGGAAGCTTGAGTGGGCGGTAAAGCTGCTGATGACTTAAGGATGAGCGCTGCTTTGCTAGAGATGGGCATTAGCCTTGTGTTCTGTAATGAAGCTAAATTAGTAATTCTTTCGTGTCTATATAACTACACTCCCCACGTGTGTCCCTGTACTTTCTGAGAAACTGAAGAGTTATCCAGACCTACACCCAAGAGCAAAGTCAGCACCCTAACTGGCACTGTGTTCTGTGGTGGCTACAGCCACTACAGTTTCATGAAATACAGTGAGTTGCTTTAACAGCTCAGTGCAGCTGAAGTTCTTCCTCTTCCTTCCTGCAACTGCCCTTTTTCCACACACATTCCCTCCCACTAACCCTAACCCTACAAATACACTTCTTACCTTACTCTGCCCCTGGCATCTGGCGGGTTCATCTAAAAGGTCTGTTCAAACTTAGTATTATACCTGTTGAATTCGCTGATATAAACTCCTAGGAGATGAGAAAAAGGAGATTTCAGTGGTGTTACTGAGAAAAATCAGGTCGTGAGGAGTTGATTAGTGCCACAGCTGGTGTAAAAGGACTGTAGCATACACAGGACTATACAACTGGGAACAGGGAGAGAAGAGCTGAAAACAAGGTGGAAAAGATAAGTAAAACCACATTCTCTTAACAGAAATACAAGCATTATTACAGTCATTCAGCAGTCGGTGGAACTGTAGTTTCAAAGTACAGAAAGACTTTTTATTATCTGGTTAAAGCATCCTGCCTGTATAAAATTGGTGTGTAAAATTGCTGTAAGGAGATAATTTTGTCTCAGCTCCTCTTTAGAGAAGGAAAGTTGATAGACACCATAATCTTCTCAATGTTCTTCTCTGTCTTGTGCGTAAACTGCAATCTGAGCTAACAGCGCCAGTGACACTATTATTCCTGAACCTCTTTTTAATAACTTTTTTTTGTGACACTGAACTTTGAAATGACATGACAATTTTTGGCCGAGTTTATAGCAGCATTACATCGTGATTCTGAGTATTGTTTTTTGGTCAAGTACTTGGGTATAACCATGACAGACAGACTTCAGCCTGTTCAGGAGCTTTTAGGCAGCAGTATAAATCTGTTCTTTACAGCTGTAGGATGGTGACTCTGTCTGCACGTTCTGTTTCCATGAGTTCTTTTGCCCCTTGTCCATGCGTGACAGGATGTGCTTTGTTGGGTAGTAAAGAAGGAAAATCTGAAATGAATCAGATGAAAACTTGCTGCTGGAATGAGGAATGTTGCTGCAAATTCATTCTCCGTCTCAGAGAAATTATGCAGAATCTTTCCTCTTGGGAGAAAATATCTAAAATTTGGTAGAGGGTATTAGGAGAATGAAAATAAAATGTCTGAATTGTTACTTTGTGAGGTTTTGGACATTGTTTTATGTAAGGTAGACTTTTGAATTTGTGTGTGATCTCAAAAGACCTGTGTTTTCATTTGCGATCACTAATATTATAAGTAGCTGGTCTTCCTGGAAAACTAACTTAGATTTTCAAGTTAGATTAGCATTTATTCTTTTCAGGTTACTATTTCAGTGCCAGATCTGCCGTGTTTTAAGTTGATTTCTGACTGAAAAAAGAAGAAAGTGGTGCTGCTCACTACAATATTGGGACCGTCATCTTTAAAATCTTGTGTTTGGCTGTTAACATATTTCACTACCCAAAAATACATTATCCAAAAGATGATATAACTGTGATACTGTAGAATACAGGATTGTGGCACTATGATTTACATGGCATAAAAAGTAATTGGCAAGTTTTGTGATTTAAATTACAGCATAAAATAAAATCATTAATGGTATGATAAACACTGAAACATCAAGGCTTGAGGCTTTTCAAATCTAAGTTAAAATGTGAGTCTTCCATCTTTTGGTACAGTAAACAATTCTTTTGGCTCTTCGGGTTTTCATCAGAACCGTCTAGGCAGGAATGCTAATTCATTTGAATGCTAATTAACACATAGAGACCCAATCTGTCTTCTGAAGTACTTCCTCTTAAATGAATAACAGAAAAGAAGATGAAGGTAGCCATGGAAATTACTAACAATATTTAAAAAAAGAATCATGTTTAGGTATTTAAAAAAATTTTCATGAGGGGGGGAAAAAAAGGGAAAGTCAGGTTGTTGAATCCTCCAGTTCTTTAGTGGAATACATCTGCTTAAACGAGTAGCATTTCGACAAAATAGTAAGTTGGGACTCTCTAATATTTACTGCTTCTAGTGTCAGGATTTAAGGCGTCTCCGAAGGCGAGTAGGTAAGGGAAGGGGTGCAGAAGGTGTGGGTTATACACTGAAGCTGTTTCATAGAGGTGAGTGCCTGCTTGTGCCGCTGCTGTGAGCAGAGCTGTGTTCTGCACTTACCCTTCCCTGTGCAGCATAACGCAACGGGGGCAAACTGCTTGAGAGGAAGTCCTCAGCCTTCAGGTGTGGTAGTCACTGGTGGTTTTATGGAGAGACAAAAAGATCTGGGAGATTTGATCACTTTGGTATTTACTTGGCTTTTCTCTGTAATCCTGCCTAAATTTGGGGGGGGGAAATAAGGATGCTGCCAAAACAGATCAATTGACTCAAGTGATCTCTGAGAAGAAAGCAAGTGGAGAATATGAACTGAAAAACAAACTCCTGCATTCTGAACAGTCTCTACGACAAAAAGCAAAAACATCAAGATGATTCCTAACACATTTGTATTTTCTTCAGTTTAAAAATGTAACGTTTCCCTCTTCTTGCAGCAGTAGAAATTTTCACAGAGAGACTCCAGTGATTATTTGGGATACCCATTTCTCTGCAGTGCAGTAAATGCTAATAACTAACATAGATCTAGTGAACTACTGACCTTAAGTTAGGTTTGCGTTTTGAGTTCTCTTCCTTTTCTTATGTAAAGGTGGTAGCACATCTGATATTTTGGTGTACTGAAGCAAGAATTTAATCCCACAGTAACGTTTGTGGATCAGGATGACGGTGTTTCTGTTTTCTTCTGTAGGTGCTGCATAAAATACAAATTTATTTAATGATGGGGATAGGGGAAATGAAGGAGATCAGGAACTTTGTGAAGATTGGGATTGTGTTTTGTCACTATGTTAATTTATTTGACCACTTTTTATAATCTGGTGCTCTGATGTGTGGAGAGGGTTCACATTTCTCTTTTTCACAATAACGTAATTTGATAATTGGCAAGTACATTTTGGAATTTCAACCTCGTGACTTCATGTTTTCAAGAAGTTCTGGAAATCTTGTATGCAGATTTTTTAAGAAGAAATGTGCATTTTAAGTGTGAAGAAGACTGTGGTTGTTTCGGGCAAGAGTTCAGTAGTCTTGAGGGCGGTGATTCTTCCGCTCAGCTCTGGTGAGACCCCACCTGGAGCACTGCGTCCAGCTCTGGAGTCCTCAACACAGGAAAGACATGGACCTGTTGGAGCAGGTCCAGAGGAGGGCACCAGAGGGCTGGAGCATCTCTCCTATGAGAACAGGCTGAGAGAGCTGGGTTTGTTCAGCCTGGAGAAGAGAAGGCTCCAGCGAGACCTTATAGTCCCTTCCAGTACTTAAAGGAGGCCTACAGGAGAGATGGGGAGGGACTCTGTGAGGGAGTGCAGTGGTGAGACAACGGGTAATGTTTTTAAACTGAAAGAGGGTAGATTTTACTTAGATATGAAGAAGAAATTCTTTACTGTGAGGGTGGTGAGACACTGGAACAGGTTGCCCAAAGAGGTGGTAGATACCCCATCCCTGGAAACATTCAAGGCCAGGTTGGACAGGGTTCTGAGCAACCTGATCTAGTTGAAGATGTCCTTGCTTATTGCAGGGGGCTTGGACCAGATGACCTTTAAAGGTCCTTTTCTACCCAAACCATTCTGTGTTTGCTCTGTCGATTAGAGTCCTCTGAAACAGAAGAGCAGGGTGTGTGTCCTTGCCTCCTTCTGTCATTGAACACACTGCATATTCCCCAACGGTACTTCGTGGCTGCAGTTTGAGGGAGCTGATAGCACGCTTTAGCTTTTGAGGAATATTGTCACTGAGTGAGTTCGTTGACATTTTTGTTTGCATATGTGCATCTGAGCACAGTTCTTTTTTTCACATAGAGTCTTTGAAATTACTGTCATTAAAAAAACCATTTGGAGACATCCTATTAGCATGCTGTTTCTTAAGTTAGTCCAGGAAAGTCTTCCTATTTACTTGTTTGAATATTTTATTGCAAGTGCATACAGAACCTGGTTGACCCCTGATCTTCTAATTTCCTACTTTCAGAGTTTTTGTATAGTGTATATTTGTTTTAATCCAATTTAATTGAAACAAATAATAACAAAGTTAGATTTATTAGCTTATTATAAGAAATTACTGGACACTTAAATATTTATTTGAAGTTTTCTGGCTTGTAATGCTATTTTTGTTTTGATTTCAGAATGCTCTCTTTAGTTGTATTAACAGAAATGAAAGTAAGTATGAAATTAATAATTTGTCCTTTTTGTTTTTTCTTTTATATCATTCTATCCTTTTTTTCTCTAAAATGTAAGACATTGTGTGGGTGTATATATACACAAATCATGTGGATTCAGTTCCATAGAATGGCAAACTACATGCATAAATTTTCTTGCTGCAGTAATAAGGGGATTAGGCTGTTCATGTAATTTATAGCAGTTTTTAATTTGTGTATTTTGATACACAAATTTTGATAATTGCTTAGAAACTCATTTTTTTTTCCCGTTGCTTTGTTTGAATCTTAAGTAACAAAATTAAATGCAGAGGTGAAATCTTGTACCATGCAAGTGTTTTGTTGCCTGATGCCTGTCTATGTAAAACGATAAGAAATCAGTGTCTCAGAATTAATTCTAATAGAAGTATTTCACAAGAACTGCAAATTTAATAACATATCAAAAATGGGTGAATCATGACACCATCTGTCATGCTTCATTTCTTCATTTCTCTGTGTAGGAACCCATAGATTTTCTGTTGTTTGTTTGTTTGTTTCCGCAGTGGGGTCAGTCTGTTGCAGTTATGCAGGTCACCATACAAACTGTCGGGAATACTGTCAAGCAATTTTTCGGACAGACTCTTCTCCTGGTCCTTCACAAATTAAAGCGGTTGAAAATTACTGCGCATCTATTAGCCCTCAGCTTATACACTGTGTGAACAACTATACACAGTCATATCCAATGAGAAATCCGACAGATAGTAAGTACAAAAAAATCCTGCTTTACTGAAAGTTATAAAAAATACTGAGAATGTTTGAGGATTGTATGCACTTTATATAAAAAGTGTGTTATTGCATAAGTCTATTGTATAAATTGTATTAATGTATTGCTATATTGTAATTATATGAATTTACATAAGGATAACTTTTGTTTGTAGGTGCATTATGGATTTTTATTTCTTTTTTTTAATTTCGCATATTGGTGGTTTTTTTTCCAGAGCTGATTCTGTTTACATTTAAAAGAAGCAATGTTATTAGAGATTATTTGTGGGGGGAAAAAAACCCTCCTTTATAACCCGTTTTCGGTGAGGGCTATTATATCATGGATCTTGGTTGTTATTGTATACTCGATCATTAACTATTTTTAATTGTTTTTAACAGGCTTGTATTGCTGTGATAGAGCAGAAGACTATGCGTGTCAGACTGCATGTAAAAGAATTCTAATGTCAATGAAAACAGAGCTTGAAATTGTTGATGGACTTATAGAAGGCTGTAAAACGATGCCTCTCCCTCAGGATCCGCTTTGGCAATGTTTTCTTGAGAGTTCGAGATCTGTTCACCCAGGAGTCACTGTGCACCCTCCGCCTTCAACAGGCCTCGATGGAGCTAAGCTCCATTGCTGTTCTAAAGCAAACTCTTCCACGTGTAGGTCAGTATCTCTCTACCCTCATTTCCAATTGTGAAAATGCTTCAGAAGTTGCCTCTTTGCCTGGATCCTGCTATGTACAGCAAATAGAGGAGTTCTGTGAATTCTTAGAAGAAACACAGGTTTAGGTAGTGAGATAGGTGTCACATTCTGTCCGGTACTTACTTTGTATCTCAAAAAAATACTGTTTCATAAGAGGAATCACACTTTTCTCACTTTTTGCACTAGCTTATTAGACACGCTAAGTTAATGAAATCTATACCTTACTTGTGGTCATATTACCTTCAAGGTTTCCAGTAACAAAACAACAGTAACAACAACTCATCTTACAGTGAGTTTAGAAGTAGAGCCCTGGGATTACGTTAATTGTTAGAATGTTATAGCATAAGGTAGGTAATATATCTTTTAGGTTGCTTGTTTGACAATGAGTTCTAAAAATGGATCTTTCCCTCACATTTCCAGTTTGCAGTAGATTTTAATAGTACAAGTTCCATACCTTCCATTGGGATGGGAACAGCTGTAGTTTTTAGGATATTTCCCTGGTTGAAGAAGGGCAGGGAACTGCTGGAAAGGGTACAGCAGAGGGCTACAAAGATGATGAGGGGCCTGGAGCATCTCTCTTACAAGGAAAGGCTGAGGGACTTGGGTCTTTTTAGTCTGGAGAAGAGAAGGCTGAGGGGGATGTGATCAACATCTATAAATACTTAAAGGGTGGGTGTCAAGAGGATGGGGCCAGTCTTTTTTCAGTGGTGCCCAGTGACAGGACAAGAGAGAAAGGGCACAAACTTGAACAAAAAAGTTCCATCTAAAGATGAGGAGGAACTTGTTCCCTTTGAGGGTGGCAGAGGCCTGGAAGAGGCTGCCCAGAGAGGTGGTGGAGTCTCCATCTCTGGAGACACTCAAAACCTGCCACGTTCCTGTGCAACCTGTTCTGGGTGGACCTGCTTTGGCAGGGGGGTTGGACTGGATGATCTCCAGAGGTCCTTTTCAACCCCATATTATTTTGTGATTCTGTGATATTGCTGTGAACAAAGTGGCGTGGATATTGCTGACACCAGGAAACATCTCAAAACCAAGCAACAAACGGTACACCTGCTTCAAACATCAGGGCAAAGAAGAGATGTATTCTGCTTGCAAGTCATTTCTGTAGGAGGAGGAGGAGGTGTGGTTTGAAGTTGAAGGATGGGATTAGAAGTTGCTCATTATCATGTGAACCTAGATTTATTACAAGTAAAATCAGTGTCTCGCCTCAAAGTTCTTAGTTCAGGTTTCCAGCTATTACATTTTATTTGGGTATTGAAGCTTTATATTCTGAAGTCTTTCAGTCTTACAATCTTAAATATTTGCTAGCATTCTTAAGAAAAGCTGGAAAACTTGGAAAACAGTGAAGTGGGGTTATATACTTTGAGAACAACATTTGGATGCTCTTGCAGACTTTGTGGGCACTAACACAATCTTCTACTGCGAGTGTAAGCTGCGGTGATCAGCAAAGAAATGATAGGCTCTGCTGTATCTTAATGACTGCTGTTCTTTTCATTTTATTTTCTTTGTCTATGGTTTGTTGTTTGTTGTTTTTTTTTTTTCCAGAGAGCTCTGCACTAAACTTTATAGCACGAGCTGGGGCAATTCACAGAGCTGGCAAGAATTTGATCGCTTTTGTGAGTATAATGCAGTTGAAGTTTCCATGTTGACCTGTTTAGCAGATGTACGAGAACCTTGTCAGCTGGGCTGTAGAAATCTTACTTACTGCACTAATTTTAATAACAGGTAGGAGAGAGACACTGAATATTTTATAAAGGAATTCCTGTGCTTTGATTTTTAAAAATAAAATGTTTTTCAGGCTTATTTTGAGATTGTATGTAGCTATCTTTCTGCAAATGTTTTTTTAGATAATTTAAAAATAAGTAGTTTCTCTTTATAATAAACTTTTGGGAATGTATTTAGCAAGAAACATAACAAAACTTACAAAAATAAAAGCTAACCCATGAATTTGTAAAATGTCGTCATGTATTAGCAACATGTTCCTCTGTCTTACTGTATAGACAAGTAAGCCATGTTGTGTATTATAAATAAGGTAAAAATTCTTGTTAAATTTACATGTTACTGTTTTTCAAAATTGCTTTTCTTTCAGAGATATTTTTGTGGGTTTATACTCTACAGGACAAAATGCATGATTTAAAAGTGGTGTCTGAATTAGTAATTGCAAGGTTACAATTTAAATAGTTTGAGTTTCAAAAAAACATTTAAAATTTTGGTAGCTATTAGAGATCTCTGGCTTTTCTTCGAAATATCGTACAGTGGCATGACTGTTATTTGGGTAGTAGAATCACGTATGTGATGGGTGCAGCCTGGGCAAATATGTATAAATCATAAATCAACCTGCATTGGTGATTCACCAGGAAACATTCTCACACAGATATTCAGAATATCTAAGATATTTGCTTTTAAGTCAACTGTCTTCAGGTAAGAAAGATTGAAGAGATATTTGATCTAAGATGTAGAGGTGAGACGGGAGTTTCAGCTTTGAGTCTTAAAGAGCTTATTTTCTTTAAAGACAGAATTCAAATTGATTTTGATCTTGCTTAACTGTTGAAGGGATTAATTTCTTTTATATCACGAAAAGCAAGCCATATCAAGGTTGTAGAATTCATATGGTGAATGGTAAAATGTGTGGTGTTTTCTTTTTCTTGTATACATGCCATATCTTAACTTCTTCTTTTAAGACCAACAGAGCTTTTTAGGAGCTGCAACACTCAGTCAGACCAGGGAGCCATGAATGACATGAAGCTGTGGGAAAAAGGGAGTATTAAGATGCCATTTATAAATATTCCTGTGCTTGATATTAAAAAATGCCAACCAGAAATGTGGAAGGCAATTGCCTGCTCACTGCAGATTAAACCTTGCCACAGCAAATCTAGAGGAAGTATTATCTGCAAGTAAGTACTGGGTGGGGGAGAAAAAGTTTAGAGTTTGACTTATGTTAGGAAAACATGGCAAACAGAAGAAACATGAGCTTGCGTAGTTTCCGTTGGTTGAATCTCCATCACTGTCAATGGAAGATGCTTGCCTGTTAATGAGATGGATGTAGGTGCTGCCATTGTAAGGTTGATTTACTGTTGAGGTTTCTTTGGCCTTATGTGTTGTCTATAAAACTTTTCTCCTTTTTCCATTTTGGGACATACTGATGATTTTCAGCTGACAGAAAGGTCTGAAAAAAAATTAAGTTTATTTTTTTTTAAAATAAATTTTGAAAGTAGGTGATCATGTAAAAAAGAGACCAGTTAATAAAACAGGTAGTGAAATAGCGTTCAATCCATATTAGACATTAGTAAATCAAAGAAATGCTTGGGCTTGAAAGATACATGCATATGATGCCATAAAGATCACCAAGCCTAAAGTAGACGAAGAGTGGTATAAAGAATAGTTCCTGTCTGTCACAAACTTGTTCCTCCCCCTGTACGGAAAATGTAGCATATCCATATATATATAGATATATATACATATATATGTCTGGATGAGGCAGAAGGGGAAAGTTGTGGATTTGAGTAAGAGGAAAATGTGGAAAGAAATCTTTTTCATACAAGACCTTTTTCTTCAAGTCGTGTTCATGAAGTTCTGTTTGTTTATTTATCTGAAGATCAGATTGTGTGGAAATACTGAAGAAATGTGGAGATCATAATAAATTCCCTGAAGGCCACTCAGCTGAAAGTATTTGTGAGCTCTTGTCTCCAACAGATGACTTGGAGAACTGTATCCCTTTGGATACATACCTGAGTAAGTATCAACACACCTACACGACAAAATTAGAAACCAAGATACTTTGAGTGCTTATCCTTGGTTTTAAGAACATTATTTCTCTTGAAGAAAATGGTATTGAATTTGAGACATTGTATTTAGCCTCTTAGAGAAAATTGGATTTTTTTGTAATTGCCATAGCTCATTACATTTATTTGTTCTTGTATTGGTTGTGTATGGCAAGGTCATCCTGGTAGCAGTGGAGGCTGCAGGGGCTGTATGGGTAGATGTCAGGGACTGCCAGCTCAGCGATGGACCCACTCTAGGTCAAAGCTGAGCCACTCAGCAAAGTTCGTGGTGCCTCTGTGAAAACATGTTTCAGAAAGGGCGAGAAATGGCAGGCAGGTGGAGGAGAAGGGAAAACAGGAAGAGTGAGACAAACAGCAGAGGTAACACCACAGTTGGAGAAGCGGGAGGAGGGGAGGTGCTCCATGGCAGAGCAGATATCCACAAGGTTGGCTGCGGAGGACCCCATGCCACAGCAGATGGGTGTACCCAAAAGGAAGCTGCATCCTGTGGAGAGCCCGTGCTGGAGGTGTGACAAGGAATGAGCAGCAGAGAAAAACTGCCGTGTACTGATCATGGTCACCATCGTCCTCCACTTCCCAATCCCAATACATCACTTGGGGCAGGGGCAGAGAAATCTGGAGTGAAGGCGAGCCTGGGAAAAGGAGGAAGAAAGAAGTTGCTTTAATGTTTATCTTTTGTTCCCATTACCTGAACCTGTAATTAGGTATTTATTTTAACTGGCAATAGATTTAGTTAATTTTCCCCAAGTCAGTTTTGCCCCCAGTGGTAATTTTTTCACAGTCTCCCTGTCTTTGTCCCAACCCATGAGCTTTTCTGTTCCTGTCCTACCTATTTTCTACCCTCGTCTTGTTTGGGCGGGGGGGGAACTTTGGCTGTTAGCCAAGGCTAACCCCATATATTCAGTACAAGTACACTAATCTTTATCATCTAATAATCTGGCTTGTTGAATTTCAATGATTTTTACCTACTTGAAAATGGACTAGTTAATCTTGCTATAAGAAAACTCTGTTCTTCGATAAGTCGTCTCACATGCCAGGAAAGTGCTATAATAACAAAACCGCTAGCACTATTTATTTACAGGGCAAAAGCTGGATCACGCTTGGGAGGACTAATCTCAAATAAATGTCACTTAAGTGATATCATGTTTTAGAGCACAACTTCTTGATGTACAAAATTATACTTTTCCCTGATGCATAAACTCTGTTCTTTAACTGTGCAATTAGAATAACCAAAAACCAAATTAACTCTTGGGGCAATAGAACATGGGTTTAGTAGGTACATGAAAGAATGAAGTTTTTGTGATTCTGTTTTCTTCTAGCACGTCTTATTCCTCAGTGTGGAGTACAGTTGTATTAGTAAAATTTTGTCTCAGTGCTAGATTTCATTTGAATGCATCTTTTTACATTATTTTCCAAATCTGCTCTACCCTATTACTACTTCCTTTTGAATATTTATCTTTGTAGGATTTAGACCTTTTTAGCTTTATACGATTTGTCCATTTTAGACCTTCTTCCAAATTAAATTTTGATAGTTCTCCTTCAGAATCCTAGAAACTTTGAAAATAGTAAACTTTTGGTTAACGAGAGCTGTGACTGAAAGCCTGCCTCAACAGATAAATTGTTCCTGGGGAGACAATGTATTGAAGCTTTGGGTGGTTCTTTACATTGAGCTGCTACTTTTTTATGTTGCCTTCCCCTTCCTTAATCTTGTATCAAGAGAACATTACTAGTGAGTTAAAGGGAAAACAGAAACAGAAGTTTTATCAATGATAGCAAACTTGGTTAAATATCAAGCGTGCTTTAAACCTCCGATTTGCTAATCATTGACTATGGGACTTCTCTTGATTAAACTACTGGTCATTGGTATTTTTATTTTACTTCTTTCGTCATGCAGAGAAGATTATTGGGGAAAGAAGGTGGAGGATATATATTTGGTTTTGAAGAATCATCTGGGTCATTATTTCCAGGATTGAGGACTAAATTTTTGAAATAAGTTAACTACCTTGTCACGTCAAGCCTCTACAAGTATAGTTAAAAAAACAAAAAATATTTCAGAGTTGTCAAAAATATATTACTGAATGTAAGTCATGACATGCTTTACTGATAAAAAAGAAACCGTTTAAATCAATATATATTCTGTATGTTCTGTTTTCAGGCCCAAGTTCTTTAGGTAACATTGTAGAGGATGTTACACATCCATGTAATCCAAATCCATGCGCAGCTAATCAGTTATGTGAAGTAAATAGAAAAGGATGTCAATCTGGAGAACTTTGTCTTCCATATTTGTGTGTGCCAGGTAAGGGGGTTTGGACTTCTGTTTACCTGAATGTTGCTGATAAACATATGTAACTGAAATTTTGTTGGAAGTTTTAAACTGAATTGCTGATATCCCAAGGGAACTATTGTCACAATTATCTTCCGTTTTCAACAGCTGTAGCCTACCTTCTAGCTCTCTTCATTCCTTGATGTGTTTCTACTTTTATTGTCCACTGAAACATAACATCTTATTAGAAGCTTATTTTTCAGAAGAAATAGATGTCCATACATGGCCTCTAAGCAGCCTGCCTGCTCTTTAAAACAAGCATGCAATACTGGAAGTACAGTGCAGCTCACTGCTTATTGCCGTGTATTTCTGTACATTATTAGCCATATCCACAATGTCTTCTGTACTGGTGAAATAAATGGACATTACATCTTGCCTTGAAATTAATGAAAATCAGAAATCAGGCTGTCAGTCTTGGTAGGGCATTTTGCGAGCTCTGAGAATCTTATCAAATGCAGGGTGCCCTGGGACATATGTTTACATTGGTAACAATATATTAAAGTTCAAGATGGTATCTTACATGGATTTGTCCCAAATCCTTCTTCATAGGCCAGGTCAACTTCTTAAAATCTCTCCAGCAGCTCATGGGGTAACTGGTTCTGCTCTGAGTAAATTAATATCCAAACTTTTTCTTAAGAGCTTCACAGTTGCTGCTTTGTTGGATTCAGAGTGCCCAGGTTTGGGGCTTGGGAAGGAGCTGGCATGGCACGTAATTTAATAGATAATTAATCTGTTGTTCTCTCTCCTACTTGAGCTTGCAGCACTAACGCAGCATCTCTGCACTTCATCGTTGATGACTGACAGTGCTGTGAGCTCATTGAGGAGAAAAAGGCAGAACCTCAAGGCAAGGCAGATTAGCTCTGTGTCTCCCAAATCTGAATGTAGACTTAGAGTTTGGAGGAAAAAGACACTGATGTTGGGAAGCAACAAAAATATGAAAAATGGAGCTTGTGTTGCCTTGTCCTCCCATGAGAACAATGGTGCCTCACCTTCTCATTAAAGATGATGTCTGGAGATGCAGCGGTACACAGCTGACTGCATTTCTACTGCTGCTCCATTGACTGATACTTTTAATGTTGATGCATCACAGTAAAAAGGCATTCCTGGTCATTTGGGAAGTACTCTATTAGAACATAGGTGTTTTCTAACTTGTGCATCATGCATAAATGTGAGCAGACTGGGGAGAGAGCCTCATGTAGGATGAATTTCAGCTATCTAACTTAGAAGTGGTAGGCCTGGATGGTGTTGATAGCAAGGGTCAAATCTACAAAAGGGGATCGGAGACCGTGCAATGTCCAACTTCTACCTTCATTGTTCTACCCTAGACACCAGTAGTGCTGGCCACAATTTTTCCCGTTCCTTTAAAGCAAAAGGCATCATTTGGTGA
This sequence comes from Arenaria interpres, assembly GCA_013399435.1. Taxonomy (NCBI): domain Eukaryota; kingdom Metazoa; phylum Chordata; class Aves; order Charadriiformes; family Scolopacidae; genus Arenaria; species Arenaria interpres. The sequence continues at coordinate 2,990 of VXAK01017219.1, read as the reverse complement.
CATGAGGGATCACCTGTGGTTTGTGAAGCAAAGAGGAAAGCTTGCATTTGGTGACTGCTTGAATGTGTCTGTTAAGAGAGCCTGAGCCACTGGGAGCGACACTGATTTTTAAACTGAATTGCAGGAAGTCCCCTTTCTAGGGGGTGATGTGAGAATGTTGCCATAACTGTCTCACATTAGTTCCCTGAGTCTCTTTTGTTCCAGCAATTCCAGCAATTCTGATCAACATTTTCTCCAGCAATTTTTAATTGCAAAGAGGAAAACTGGGTTTTGCTTCACTCTTAACGTCTGCTACACTTGTGCTCTTCTAAAAGTGAGGGTAGACTTCAGCTCATTCTTTCTGGGAGCCTGAGGATGTTGTTTTCATTATGTTTCTATGACCCATACAAAATATTCTTGTTTTTCTGACAAGCTGAGCATTATTACTACAGAGGTTGTATTGTCTTCACTTCTGCCAAAGTCATTCAAAGTGATCTGAAAACAAGCTTACCCAGAGCTTTTGAAGAGGTAGTTTACTTCCTCTAAAGGTTGGAACCTGACTTTTACGTTTGAATTCAGTCTTTTGCTTGGTTGAAAGTTTTGGGGGATTTGTTGCGGTTCATCACTTCTAGGGTAATTTTAATCTACTATTTCTTTTATTAATGTTTCCTCACAATTTAAAAAACTGTTTTCCTTCTTTTCCATTCTTCTTTTTTTAATCCAGTTTTACTACTTTTGCTCCTTTTCTCCTGTCTTCATATCTACCTATAAGAGTCCTTCAGTGTTGACATAAGAGGTACAAGTAGGGAAAGAAGACACAACAAAATACATGGCAGAGGGGAAGTGACTGGGCTTTGCTTGTGAGACCCTTTAATTCAGTTTGTGTATTGGAGACAGTGAAACCTCTGTGGTATTTATTATGTCACATACGTTTCATACTACTACAGAACTGTGGAAAATGAGATTACTTGAGAACTTTTAGAATGAGCAGTCTTTTTCTCGAAAGTGACATTTCTACAGGTACTTCAGAACATTGTCTCAAGCAAATATCTTCTATTTCTGCTACTTGCTGCCTGAATGAAATGAGTGAATTTGTCTAAAGGGTGAGAGCAAGGCTTATTTAGGAGCACCTTAGCTTTTTCACAAGTAAAAGAGTAGTAGTTATTTTTGGTAGTGGCAGTTGCCAAAGTATTTACTAAAAAGTATTTGCTAAATATGAGCTAAAATTTCTCCTTGTATATAGGTTGCAAATTGGGAGAAGCCTCAGATTTTATTGTCCGTCAAGGTACACTTATTCAGGTTCCATCCTCAGCTGGTGATGTTGGTTGTTACAAGATTTGTACCTGTGGACACAGTGGATTGCTGGAAAACTGCATGGAAATGCATTGTGTTGACCTCCAAAAATCATGCATTGTTGGAGGACAAAGAAAAAGTAAGTATTGGAACAGTAGTTATATCTTTGTACAGCACGTGTTCCTTAAGTGATTAATTCTGAGGTACATATGGAGACCCAGTGGATCTGAATGCAGATTCTATCAGAAAATACAGAAGTTAATGTTTGCATCCCTATATATAATACTTGTTTAATTCTTATGTATGCTGGAGGGTTCCATTATTTAAATCAATACTGAACTGTGTCTGTCTCAACCTAGGAAAGTCCTGTGTGAAGTATTTTCTTAGTACACCATTTTTCAACCGAAAGCTCACTGACTTGCCTCACGTCCCCAGTATTTTACGATAATTGATAATATCTGGTAGTATAACTTGCTGGTGGGAGCTCTGAGGATAGAGGAGGGAAAAAGTTCTGAGGGGAGCCAGCAGGCCTCAGGGATGAAGCGAGAACAGCAAAACAAATTGATCTGCTTTCAGTATGCTGTAGTTCTGAGGTTTAAGCACAGCGTAACTGACTATAAATGGCTGGCCATTTCCTGGATTCCAGCTTTGTGGGTACTCTCAGTCTTCATTTAACAGCACGGGATATCCGGTGACCGATAGAGCTGTCTGGGGAAGAGTATGAGAAAAGGCAGAGATATAATGATATTTTACGTGAACATTCTACCAGAATCTGTTGTGTGTCAAGCCACAGACCCCTTAAGTGGTTTCTTTACTAGCCCTAAATGGTCTTGGGGTTTTTGGTTTTTGTTGTTTTTTTGGTTTTTTGTCTTCCATGGATTTTAAATATGGGTTAGAAAGTAGTCAGAAACTTTTATCATGAGCCCACATGTTAAAATATGTGTGCCTAAAAACTGTCTTTTTTTTTTTTCTTTTGGTGGGGTTTGCAAGGGAGCCTTGACAGTTTCATCTGGTCCCCATCCCTGGAGGCACAGGGCCTCTGGCTTCAAGGCCAGGCTGGTTGGGGCTTTGAGCAACCTGGTCTGGTGGGAGGTGTCCCTGCCCAGGGCAGGGGGGTTGGAACTCGATGATCTTTAAGGTCCCTTCCAACTCTAACCATTCTATGACTCAAATTATGAAATGATTACCTTATGAAAAGAGGACAGTTTGCAGTGTACGCTCTTTGATAGTGAAAGCCAATAGTCTTGCAAAGTTTTCAACTGGGTCCTAAGGCAGTAACTCTTTACTCTGAAGAATCACTTAAGAGATTCAGTGTTTGGCATAACCTTCAAACATTGGAAACTTTTCTTCTTTCCTGCTGACAGATTCCTTCTTCCTTGGGTAGTACTGTGGTTTAAACAGAACTTTTTCTACAACGGAGTCTTTCTCTTCCATCCCCTCTTGTTTTGCCATCATTTGTCTAGGAGTACCTCTTCCAAGTTGCTGAAATGCTGTGAATTTTCCTTGTGCCCCTGTTACATTTTTCAAAAATTCTAATCCTTAATCTCAATCCTTTCAAAGGAGATTTGAGAGAATTGCCTTATTTTGTAAGGCATACTTGCTCTTACATTTTCCTGAAGAGCTGTGTATTTGTTGGTAGTCTTTAACAACTGACCTTGTTATGGATAGATTAGCTGTCATCAATATTAATTTAATTTACATCGAATCATAGAATTGTC
>VXAK01017218.1:0-114382 GCA_013399435.1 Arenaria interpres | reverse complement strand
CAGAGCAGCAAGCATACTGCCATTATCACAAAGTCACATTACTAATTTACCTAAAATTTGCCCAAACTACAAATCTCTTAATAAGAGACAACTTTTTAAAACTTCATTAGAATAATTTTAAAAAAATCTTTACATGGGAATTCAGAAACGATCCCAAAATTAAGTTTGAAATAAGGATGACTCCATTTCTCAGTGGACTGGATGTAACTGGGGGTGGGATGTAGACTAGATTTCAGGGGGTAGGGTGGTTTTTTGTTTGCTTTTAAGACACTAGATTTTTATTTACACTTCAGAAAATATACACACTTAAGCAACCCTTTTTATTTTTTTTTCCCCTCCAGATTGCCTGTACTTTCAGCAGGAAAATCATTGTATGATGCCTATCATTTGACAATTGTGGTATTTGATAAGCTGGTTTTACTAGCTTTCATAATACCGTGATCACCCTTGATCAACCCTTATGGAAGAGCCAAAGATACATTCTAAAGAGCTAATGCAAACCCCGAGTTGCTTATTGTGAGACCAAATGAAAGTAGCTATCCAAAATCTGCTGTTAACCACATTTTTTGGACACAGATACAATTTAATCAAACTAGATACTAGGAAACAAATCTTTACTTAATTTAAACCAGTGAAACATCCCCTAAAATCTATCTAGGATGAACATCTGCTTCTCTACTTTTAAACTTCCCTTTGTACAAGGTACAACCACTAATACCGCACTTCAGTGCAGTGCCTGTCTTATTAATAGAAACACATTTAATTTTTTTTTTAGGATTATATTCACTTTCCTCTATTTTCTTACAGATAAAACAAGATATTTCAGGCACAGAGGGAACCAACAGCCCCTAAATGCAATTAGTCTCTGTAACAATTTAGATGTATTATTTCCACTGAATGAAATCACACATGTTCAGAAAACATTTACAACGCACTTGCATTAAAAAGTACAGTAAGTTTTACTTCATTGAGGTCAATAGATTGATTCCAGGAAGTTAGTTTCCAATGATGGAAGATTTTCTGCTCAAGGATATTAGACTTTAAATAGTAAAGACAAAGAAATTCAGAATTTTGTACACCAGATGGCAATGTATTCTTAAAAATGGCTGAATGAACTGTTTCATGGAGATCATTGGATTCTTGCTGCTTATTTCCTAGTACTGTACTGATTAACCTGTCACTGGAAATGAGACCAAACCAGAAGATGAGCAGATCTGACTCTCCACCTGAAACTCACAGCAGAGACCCTCTTTTCAACAGGGTAGAATGTCAACTTCCTTTTTTTAAAGGGCAATTTTTAGTATTATATACTACAATAGCTTAAATTGAGATTTCAGATTTATGTGAGCAGTTGCATTGTAGGTCTCTTTTAAGAATTTCTAAAACAGTCTAAGGAAAAAGGATGTTCAGCACAAAAAGCTGTAGTAAAACAACATTATTGTTCAGCTGCAGGTCAACAAGTCTACAGCCTTCATCTGACAACATTCAACCTTGTACTAAACCTTGTTAAAGAAAGGTGCCTAACAACATTCAGCAGAAGAAAAGCTCAAGGCATAAGTGAAATCCTAAAAATTTCCTTCTGTATAAAAAAAATAAAAAAACTTGACTGTATTTCTTCAATTTTTCTTCTCAGCAGTGACACAGCTAACAGCTAAACCACACTGGCACAAGTTTTGTGTGGTGACTGTGTGTTTTACAATCCTGGAAATAGAGGTTTAAGCCTAAAAATCATATAAGTATTTAGCATACTACCATAATAATTAAATCTGTTTCTCACATAAATTACTTTCTTCATCTCTGTGCAGTGAATTGCTTTTAGCCTTGTTCTTCTGATGTGGAAGAAAATTCAAATAAGTCACCAAACATAGTAAACAGAATTGCACCATACGCCAAGGAGAGAAATCTGAGAAAATGTTTGTTCCAGCAACTGAAGTTTCACCATCTCCAGACACAAACATTCCCTTACAGTTGATGTGATCTTTGTCTCCTAGTAGCAGGGACTTATGTGTCGTCAGATATTCAGCGTGGATCCAAGCTTTCTTCCAGGATCTTGATTAGATCTCAGCTTTCCACAGTGATGGCTGGGAAACTTGCCGATTATTTGTTCCAAGGGTCCAATCTTAGTCACCCAGCTGGAAGCCAGTATTAATCCTGCTTATCACAACATCTTTGTTTCAGTGCAATTGCAGGTCCTTGTCTTTCACCTTTTATTGGCTCCGCCCAGCTAGACCATAGCCCTGCCTGCCACAGATTTGCAGCCTGTTCCACATGAGAGTCTCATTCACAAGGAAAAAAGTATTCTTTTTTCCTTAGGAGGTCACTCCACACTCTTGTGTCCTAGGAGTTATCATGAGCCGTAACACATTCCACATTTTCATTAAAGAACTGCATGTCTTCAAGTTGCAAGTACAGGTTTTACCACCACTTCTGCTTCCCAAGGGATGTATCGCTTTGTGGCTATTTCAGGTCCACTAAAAGATATACCATTTCTACAAAGAAAGTCTTTGCAGGGCACTATGTCCAAAAATTCTTCATCTGCTTAAGAACACAAAGGAAAATTGTAGGACACATTTATCTGTCTTAACTTCTGAAACCAAAATCATGAGCGTGGGCTTGAAGTTAGTAGCAAAGTATCTCCGGATGGATATCTGTGGGACAAAGGTAAGAAAGGCCCTCCGAGGCTCTCCAAAGGTGACATGAATTTCCTTCTGAAACTGCTTCACTAGTGACCAGTGTCTCTCTTCTATCTAAAAGTATATACTCACCTCTTTTGCAAAACCTCTGAGAAACATGTATAACCTGAAAGTAGATAGTCATGGCTATAGGGAAATAAAACTATAATCAGGTAACTAAATCCACTGCAGAGAATTGTAAACCTTTCACTCACTTGGAATGAACCACCCCTCCCAAAATAAATCCCATAGAAAATTAAAATTAAAAAAAAAACCCAGTAAATGAAGCACTCAGCTATTTACAGTTAGTTTTAATGTGTCTACATATATAAAAGACACGCTATATGAGAGAGTAACTGATGTTTTTGATTCCCTGGCCGATCTCGTATCCACAGCTGTACACAGAGAGATGTGTACACACCTGCTTTGGGTCACTCCCCCTTCAGCTGCAGGGGTTTGCTCTCCAGGTTGCCCACGCCATTTACAAGCTCTGTTGCTCCTGACATGACTTTAAGTGCTGGTAGAGTACCAGTCAGTCCAGGGACACTGAAAGAGACTGCATGGGTGGGACCCCAGCAGGTCTTTCTGTCTCTGCGTGAAATAGTTCTGGGTCACATGAAACTAACCTTCCACAAATAATAGTCAAAAAAATCTGCCAAGAATGACAAAATGCTTTTCAAAATATATCAGATACCCTTCAAATGTAATAATTTTGAGACTAATCTAAGTCAGGATTGATTATTTCTTTAAGCTCATATTCCCTTCAGAAGTAGTGCATTCCAGGAATAGCAGGAACTACTGTCAATGTCATGATGTACCTCTCTCAGGTCATGACACATTTGCAGAAGCAAGGGGTTAAAAAAAAACCCCAACAAACCAGCCCAAACACTGTTAAAATGAAAAACTATGCACAAAGATACCAACTATTTAAAAGCAAAAAAAAATGAAACAACCCACCCAACCCCAGAAGCCAAACTTTATATTTTCAAAAGCATGTTCATTTTCTTCCTATTTTAGCATATATTAACAAATATTATACTTTTTCTTACTGTTTCTGTCTCAAAATATCACTCTCAATTTTTAAAAAAATTAAGTTCAGAAAGTGAGTCACATGGGATGCCATCTCAGTTTTTTTAATGCATTCTTCCTGCTCGTTTCAGTCAATAAACAGATAACTTTGGGTTTCATTGATATGAGGAATTATGTCATACAATTATTGACTTAAAAATGCATTTACAAAATAAATTCTATGTGCCTGGACAGTGGACACTACATATTGTTTTCAGCTAATGTATACATATGTTGTCCATATGGCTAGAAGCTTAAAGCCTCTCCTGAACACTTACAAATATTTTCCAATAAAACCTCCATGTTATTCACCCTGCCTACTCTTCTCAACACAGGGATTTCTTGATTTTTATAGAAAAGCTAAATATTGTTAAAGTGTCAGCTATAAATACCATCCCCTCTATGCCGCAATATTTTTAAGGGATTTTGGATACAGTTTTGTCTTTAGATGTGCAATCAGAACTCAGAAGGGGAGTCCAGCTTCTGTTTTAACATAATAACAAGTTCAATTGTTCATAGATTTTATTTTAACGAGACAATATGCATTATAATATTTATTTATCATTTAGGTTATTTCCCAAACAGGGAAATAAACGTCTATTAACAGAAATTGAAAAAATAAGGTACATGCAGTGAGCATTGTGTGCAAACTCAATGCAGTGCCACTGGTTGTGAAGGACATACAAAGAGTCTAGGTCAAAGAAAGAAAAGCTGTGACTATTTTTAACCCGGCTCCAACTCCTTTGTCTTTATATACTTGTAGCAGTCCAAAATAAAATCTGACCACTTACATAAAAGTGTCCAAATAAAGGAGTCTAAAAGAGTCCAAACCAACGGTATTTTCCTCCTATTTTGCAACATTTCTGACAATAACGTTTTTCACACAGCCCTAACAAGCTTTGCCAATGTTAGAAGTATGCTGAGGTGAAAATACCGTATAGCACACAGTGTATTTTGATTATGCCTGTCTTTGCAGCTATAGGTGGGACATTTCTGAGTCTTAACCTAATCCACTCAGGTATTCCTTACAGTCCAATCATGAAGACAGGGAGCTTAACTTCAGCAGCAAAACCTAGCTGGGAACCTGCTTAAAAATGTTGGCAGCTAATTCATGCTGCCATCGCTGCTGTGGCTAAGACTGTTACCGGTACCCAAGGCAATTAGTCTAAGCAAGCTCAGCTGTGCCTGCAGAAATAGGCTCACATTTTAATTGCATGAGGATTTTTAATAGTTTGACCATCTATTTTAAAATTACTGTGGAATAACTGAAGAAATTGCTAAATGAAATTCAGAAAGTTAAGGTTGACAGGTTTATACTTATTATAGCATTTTTCCTTTTAGAATTTCACTCTTTATTCTCAGGCCACCTCCATTTAGCTCTTGTCAGTGAGTAGGCTTTGCCAAAAACAGGAAAATACACTGGCAAATAAACCTGTGGGCTGCCATTATCAAAGCGGGTCATGGCTCAGGTAACCTCTATCTGAAAATAACCAATGCAGAGTATCATAAAGTAATCTGGTTTTCAGAAATTTTGTGCGATTACTCACTCCTCCCACTACAAGTCAATCCTTTTAAGGATCTTAAATTGGCTATGAAAGGTTACTAGTCAGTCTTGAGAATATGGGCCTGTTGTCTCCCACATGGAGACTCTGTAGAAGAGGTAGGACCTGCCCATGTCTTCATTTTATAGCAGATGGCAATAGGGTAATTAGTTTATACCAAAGAAATTACCATCATCTGCAATTTACTTCAGCACATGGTGAACAGACACAGTCTGCAAAAAGAGAAAACATCGTGTTATTAAAATACATTTTTTTATTTATTTCAGAAATCAGATATTCAAGAAAGACAATATTGTATATTTAACATTAAAAACCCAGGTGAAAGGAGCGACCTCCATCTACTTCTACAATAACATTCGTTCTTGAATCTTCCTTTTAAAAACATGTGGGATTGCTCTGCAAATGTAAAGTCAAACAGCAACTTGATATAATTCAGAATTAGCTCATTGTAGTACGTGAAAAAAAACCCAGAAAACCTGTATTTGTCCTAATCTTTTGCTGCATAAGGAAAAATCCTAAATTCTAAGCAATCAGAAATTCCAACTAAATCAGCTTATCTAAGAAAACTTCTTTTACCAAATAAAACATTTTTAGTAACCAAAGTATTGATCCTGGTGCTCAGAGTCATGGTTTGATAATGACATCTCGCGATGCAGCTGCTAGATCTGAGGTCTTGGCCAGAAAAAAAATGACCCTGAAGTCTGTGACACAATAAGTACACCACGTGGGTCAGACAACAACGTTTCTGTGTCGCAAACACACGTGTTTAGTGCATAACATATTAACTCTACATTGTTAAACACAGACCAATGGAAACTTGCATCTAACCATGTATGGTAAATTAGAGTTTATATTTCAGTTCATTTGCAAAGTAAGGGAAGAGGAAGAGCCTACAATAAACACTTGTCCACTTTGTTAAACATCATCAGTAAACGAACCAGCAGTGCAGTTCCTACTTAAGGGTATCATGTCCTTACGTGTAGTCTCACGACAGAACAAAAGTCAAATAAACTAGGGGCCACTGCACGCTTCTCTTGTCTCCTGTCACTCTTCACACTGATGTCCACACACAACCACATTGGCCCACTGCTGGGAACACCTATTGTCCAGGGAGTGATTGCTTCCCAGCGCAGTAAAGAAATCAGTGTTATCACTCAGCAGAGAACGCACTTTGCCCATAACAAGTATTTAAGAACCAACAAAAGGAAGTACTTTTTCACACAACACGTAATTACATTTTGGAACTCATTGCCACAGGATGTTGTTAAGGCCAAAAGCAAAATGGAGTTAGAGAAGAGATTAGACAAATTCACGGAGAAAGGGTTCACCAGTGGCTATTAAAATATGATGGTCCAGATGCTGCCTCTAGCTCAGGAAATCCCTGAGCCATTGATTGCCAAAAGCTGAGGAGAGAGGAAGGGACATATAACAGCAAGATAAGACTCAGTGCTGGTGTGCTATTCTTTTGTCTGGATACTTAGGGAAAAAACTAAAAATCAGCCTTATATGGTATACTGTCAGTCCTACTCACAAACTTTGGATCTCAAGGTATCCAGAAATTAACGAATTTTGACAAAGACCTGATGAAGTTGGTGGAAATAGGCAGATCAACAGAAGACAGATTTCTTTAATGCCTCAAAGCTGCAGCGTCATCTTAGCTTTTATTAAATATTTACCCAAGACACAAATAAGTAGGAGATTCAACTGCACTGAGACTCTGTTCATAGAGCTATGTGCTATTATAATTTATAAATACTTCATAACTTACCACAATAATTGCAACTGAATGAAAGCTGTAGTGAAGCATATAATGAATGCTTAACACTCAACACAGACTTAAGGTCACAAAAAACCCTAAATAATCCAAAACCCAGAGTCAAACCAGCTGCTGAAATGCAATCAATACATGCCATGAAATAAAACAAGGAGAAAACCACCCTTAAAACCAATAAGAAATAAAGTTGTTTACATTTGATAGTCAAAATGTACATTTTGCATTACCATCCATTTCTAGTCACATGCCATAAAGTCACATCTGCACCAAATGTTCTACTCCCTCTCTTTGAACTCCTTTGAAATGTTTCCTTGGTCTTTTTAAAGCAGTGTAAAAATGGACTCAGACAACTAATTCAAGTTCTGTTTTGTTTCTTGCCAAGATTTCCTTCCAGATTACTAAGAGGGCCTCAAAATTTAGCTAAACAAAATAATAGTGTTGGAAAAAAAATTAGTGATTCATTTGAAAAAAAACCATGCTTCTTGGCAAAAAGGAAAGGAAACTAATAGGAGACAAAGGCAATAGCTGAAGTACTTCCTTATAGAAATAAGCATGCATGAATGTCAACACTGATTGCTTATAGTCAGCACACATGATATGAAATTGTATTAACTCTATGTGTGTATGTGGCAGACCACTACAGATACGACCATTTGAAAAAGTCAATGCTGGTTCATGATTTAACATTGTATCCAGCAAAATATCTTCATGGCATTCCTGAGAGATTTAGAGAGTCTATAAAAGATAAAAAAATAAATAAATATCTGTCTTGTTAGAAGTTATTGCCCATTGGGGAAACTCTAAACCTGAACACAAAGCGTCAGTACAGAAAGACTACAATGCTTGGCCGGGAAACAAGCATGCCTATGGGATTGCTTTTTGGATCGACTCTGCCTTCAGTATACTTATTTCTGAATCTGAAAATTTCTAGCCAATAATAGTCCAAAACCACAATTTCGTCTTTTAGTATTACATCAGAAGTGGTTTCTATACAGTCCAACTTATAGTACCTTATAAATGGAAATAAATCAGTGAGAAAGCCCTGAAGACCAAACTTATTACAAAGGGCTCAATCCTTGCTCAGTGAGTCTCAGTGAGTTCAGTAAGGCAGTTCATATGTTTAAGTGCAAAGGCTCAGAACACCCCGGGGAAAATGAAGAGTGGATAATTGTTTCTAACATATCATTTACATGTTGTGAGCTACTCCCAAATGGCCACAGGGAAGTCTGCACTAATTCATGGCTTCAGACACAGAGAGGTGAGGAGTCTGGATAATAACTTGACACTCAGGGAATACAGAATACTAAGACTTGGTTGAGACAGTAAAATTTCTATTTATTTATTTATTTATTTTACAAAGTAATGAAAATTACATCTGCAATTGTCTATGTCAGGCAATCTATTTGTCAATATGACGGAAACTCTTTCTGTGGAAATGCAATACTGGAATTGTTTTAGGAGAATAACTATTCCAGTGCCTGGTGGGCCCGGTGAGTGTATCACTGTGTGTGCACAAGGCAGACGGCTGCAGCCTCGTGCCTGCACCACCTCCCTTGCCCTTCTACACTGCAAAGCTGACATCCCCGCCCAGCTCAGTCAGAAGCAAGTGTTTGATTAAACCTCGAGTCCATTCATATATATTTAGCAACGGCAATACTTAGGGGAAGCCACACATATGTCACTAAGATGAATATCTGCTAAGATAGTCCCATATCATTTTACATTGATTTCAAAAGAATTTCAACTTGAAGTAAAAGCCCACCAATTTCCAGTTTTCCAACAATCATATAATTGCCTGCTCTAAGCCCGTTGGAGTCTACTGGAGTCTTTCCAACTGGTTTAATATGTCTGGGGACGAAATACGTCAACTGAAGTGACTAGGTAGTAACACTAGGGCAGATTGCCTGGGACTCCAGATGAGCTTCCCATCAGTTTCCCACAGCTCTTCTCCCCAGACAGCTTTCTGATTAGGAAATAGCGACAGCGATACTCCACTGACTTTGGGTGAGGCAATAAGGCTGTGACTACTGTTTGTACACTGGGAGCTGAAGGCTTCCTTTTGATAAGGGTTTGAAGGATAGCAGCCTAATTATTTTTCCAGGGACTTAACGTTAGGAGTACAGATGAAGACATGGGAACAAAATATGTAAGTCAAAAAGTAAACATGTTTTACGTGATTCTGTTTCTCAAATAAGACATCTCTCTAAAATAAAGGAAAGCATTTTCAAGCTTTTCACTGATACAAATGGTTCAATTCACTTATCCTCACATAGGAATCTAGCGCCATTTGGGATACTCAGAAGCCATTGCGTGGTCTTTGAAGCAGAGGCGTATTCTTCCTTTTGGAATAAATAGTGCATTTAAGTTAATCAAATTCTGAATTACAAAGAACAAATGTCATAGTAAAGTTTAAGTAAGTAACATTATCATAAAGAAGTAGTCTCATAAGAAGTTTAATACTGACCATTAATGTAATGCTGATGTTCCTGAGACATGTGCTGGAGAAAAACCGAAGTACCGGCCACCTGTACCTTCCCGTACGTTAGTGCTGAACCCGGGAGAATTTTCAACAGAGATGATTTTGTAAACTATGTTCTAGATAATAGAAAACTTCTCTCATTGCTGGGCTTATCTGGACAAGTATTACGTTTTACCTGGGTAGTCTCTGTGTTTACATAAAACAGCAGATCAGGTAACACTTTCAACAACTACAATACATTTTAATTGCACCCTCAAGAAATCTTCAGCTAATTACTGAGGGCCTTGTCGAGACAAGGTCATCTAATGTACAGTTTGGGTGTGAATATGGGAATAATAAGGTAAAGTTATCTCTGCTAAAGGGGGGAAAATGTAAATTATGAAATTTTTCAGCTTGATGTGACTCCATACAAATATTCAAACCTATACGTACCCCTGTGTGCATCTGTAAACCCCTTTCAAAATTTGTCCTAATAAGATTAAATACCATTGACTTTTGGGGTTCTAAAAATTTATGTCCCTGCAAGAGGACAGTTGTTTTAGAATGTTGTAATAGCTCATTTCAACTGTGCTTAGATTGATTTTTTTTTCAGTTTGCATACCAAAGATTGACTTAAAAAAATCTCATAGAATACTGATTAAAAGAGTTTATTCATTACAACCCCAAAACCTTGAAATGTAATTAAGTAAGTTATTTCCAAAGAAACAGACCTGTCATCATTTTAAACTGAAGCAGCCATTAGTATCACACACTGTAATGATTCTTGCAAAAGCCACTGATCAACATCAATTTTACAACATTACTAAATACATATTTCATCTACATCTGAGAAAAAAAAAATTCACAGGCAATTTACAAAGCAAACTGAGAGATAAAGTTTGCATTTAAAAAAAAATCTTGGGAAATTTCCGTTGTCTTAAGCCTGTTTCTGAATTAAACTGTGCTAAGTCGAAGAAGCTTGATCTTGCAAACTGACTTAAACTGACAACGAGAAATTAAATGATGTCTTATGCCTACACTACCTTCAGGATCCTTTATGCGTCCTTTGGATCAGCTGATGTCTTCCCTCTACACTAGCAGCACCCTCTAGTGAGCACTGCCTCCAGCTCCACAGCTCCTTGTGCCTGCTCCCATCCAAGCCTCTCCATCTCACTTAGACTAGGCATACCATGGACTTTTACACAGACTACTTTTGAGACTTCTGGAGTCTATTTGTTATTTCAGGAATTGTTTTCAGGCTGAGCTGAAAACCTCCAGTGAGAAGCCACCCAGCAACTTTCCCATGGGTGACAATATTGTGGACTTCTGCAATTGCACGCCCTCCCTCAGATGTAGGCCTTCAGTCAAATTGACCTTCGCTGGTCTATGTGATCTCTCTCTGAGTGAGAAACATTTTAACATGCAAGAGGTGAACCATTCCAAATGTTGTGAGTGAGAGAACTACGTGTTCCATTCCAAAAATCGATCTCAGATGTTTTCTAAGCATGTGTGCTACATTATTTATAGATAATGTAGAAGGATCATGGAGAGATTCATACTGACAGTGTAGGTGTAAAATACATGTTTGCCCTGGTAGGCACAGAACAATTTAAGACCACAGCGTGATCCTATTAGGACATCTCACTTTCCCAGAAAATTATTATATTGCAATGAATCCCTTAACCTTGTTAATTTTACAATGTAGTATGGAAGAAAACTACTGATCTCGCTCTTTGCTTCATGGAAATGGACAAAACCAGCTAGTACTTTTTAGCATTTTTTAATTTTTTTTTTTTTTCCCCATAAGCATATGCATTCATCAGCTTCAGATTCCAGTTAATAGATTCATTCAAATACGATATAAAATTAGAAACAAAACTCAAACAAGTCCACCAAATTCTGGCTGAATCAAAGAAGGTTTTATATAAATATTGTCCCAAACTATAAATTATTCTAAGGTTTGAACAAAGTCCAGTTTCCAGAGTACTTAAAACTTGGCCCCAACTGGATGGAACAAGACCAAGAATCACCAAAAGCCTGGAAAAACCTAGGGAACCTGGCCTGAGAGCATAAGAAAAACCAAAGCTCAGAGAGGTTCACACTGACCAGTTGTCAGTGCATTTTGATGTCACTGAGACAGTGACTGCCTCCACACACACACACACACTTGCTTTCTTTAACAGATTGTAACTTGTATGCACCTGAAAAAACATTAATGGAAAAGGATCATTGAATGTTATAATAAAATATATTGTTTGATCAAAACAGGGTAATAGCGGTCATATGATAAAAATAGTGTTTGTTGCAGCTATGATTATTTTTTTTGTGAATGATAGTGCCATGTTTGGAAATAAAAGAGAACACAGCACATCTGGGATCTGAGTTACTTCTCTATGCACAGCACTTTTAATAGAAGTTGTGGTTCCACTGGTTCCCACAGCTCCTTCTGCGCACACCTCTGGCTGAGAGTGATGCCCAAAGCACCTGTCCGATGCAAATCAGGTGACTCGGATGACTTTTCTGTGTGACAAAGTGGCTGGACATAGAAACCTCAATTTCTGTACATGCGAATTCTGTTAATCAGGTTCTTGCATTACTCATCTATCAGTATCTAAGCAGGTCACAAAGACATAGTGTAGCTCTAATACTGACTGTGCCAGATGATGTCTAGAATATTCAGCAATTTAACAGCACTTTTTAATTCTTAGAAAAAAAATCACAGGTAAGGACACCGATTTCAGACCGAAGAGATAAAAGGAAAGGTGGCAGAGTAATTCCAGAGGGAAAATGTAACCAGAATCTCTGATGTTAAAGTCATGGAAATTGCCTGGTAAGGGATATGTTGAGAAAGTATACACATAAGCAGAGACTCACTTTAGAATAGCCCAGTAGTCAGAAGGTCTGGTTGGCCAGAAGTCCCGCTAATTCAGAAAAGGGTTGGAGTCACAGTCATTTCAGCGTGAGTTATTATCACAGAGAGCATCATCCCCTTCACAGTTCCATAATTATGTATCCTTGCCCATCTTTGAACAGAGATATGAAGTAATTTTAATGCAAGAAGAGATGACATAGTCTCTTCAAGTTGGACAGATAACAAAAGGGAGGTGTGTTAGAGGTCTATAAAGACATTAAATATGTGGAGAAATCTAATAGAGAAGCACAATTCACTGTTTTTCTTAGTGTAATAATCAAGGAGTACCCAATTTATTTACTGGGCAGAAAGTTTAAAGCCAACACAGGAAGTCATTTTTCACACATAATTCAATCTTATGCAAAATTAAATTATGGAACTCATTACCACAGGATGTTGTGGAGGTCAAAAGTCCAAAAGGTTCCAAAAGGCATTAAAAAATTCTCACGGAGAACAGATCCATCAGAAGCTACATAGCATGATAGTGCAGGAGAGACCCACAGTTCAGGAAATTCTTACAATCACTGATTGTCACAAATGAAGAACTCATTCCAGGGAAGTGAGCAGGTTAGGCATGCTCTACTTCTATCAAATTTATATTGTGTCTGCTACTGGTCATTGCCAGGCACAAGATATCAGGCACGACGGAGAGATGATCTGATTCAATATGGCACTACTTATGTTCTTTTCTGCTTGTCATTTTTATGAATGAAAAATAAATACTGACTTGGTAGTCTTAAAAATAAATCTAATTGGATAAAAGGCAATACAAGGTGCACAGTAAGGATCAGATGCTCCCCAGAACACCATGACTAGAAGAGTGAAGAGTTCTAGTTTTCCTCTCGGTTACAGTTTTCCTGTTGGTTAAGAATTCAGGAGGAAAAAGCTATGCTCCTCAAAAGCAGCACATCTTGAATGACCTATGTATTTTTCTGCCTGATTCCATACAATCAGCTTCCAAAGGTATTGCATGTATATTTTACTCTAGTAGTAAGGATTTGACAAGTTAGCTATATTATTATGGATTGTATCATCCAAATGTTTTTCTTTAAAAGCCAGTTTTCCTCCAAGATCCTGATGACATCTGTGAAATACTGATGTATGTTGGAGCACCAAATAATCGAACAGACTTTGCTGCATACTGCCATTATTGCAGGCTGTTTCAACTGCAAAGCAGTATGTTTATAATTACATGTTTAAAAAAGACAACATGGGTGAACTTAGAGCACATCATGTTAAAATACAGCCCAAGGCCATAATAATGTGCCTTAGTAGGGAAATTTCCAGTTCTCCTTACCATGTTTACAGAAAGGAGTGTTATGTTTTAACATTAGGCAGAAAAGTAAGTTTCCATAGGCAATGACCATAGCAACAAGTAACAAGATGCATTTTGGTAGCCAGCACATGTGGTAGTTCTATTAACTCGGAGCTTTCAAATAAGAATCCTCAAAGATCAGCTGCACACGGGAGCTGCTTAATTTTGTGTCAGCTACATGTACTTTTTTCCAATTCAGCAAACTGTGCAAATAATTTGGCTACAAATTAGGTGGTTCCTGGCAATTTTAAGTGCTTGGAAGAACATATGCTAAGTAACTTGCTAGTTTGTTTTGCCCTCAATGTATTCGAACAATTAAAAAAAAAAAAAAGAAAGAAAAGAAAAAAAAAGAAGAAAAGCAATCAAAGATTAGGATACATTACAATAAAATAATCTTCAGTGTAAAAGCTAATAAAAAATTCTAATAAGTAAAGTTATTTACAAGTTCTGAGGACTTGGATGACTATAATGGTGTTCTAAGATCACCTTTTGATTTCGATAGACTTACGACATTATCTTGTTCCTTCATGGTTAACTTGGAATATTCTATGATGGAACTAGACTACAGTGTAAATTCTTGACAATTAGGTAGGATTCACTTTGGTTAATAATTAGAGGTATCAAAAGAAAACCAAAGCAAAGAGTTTTGCTGTTACAATACTAGCTATTGTTTTGGATAACAGTAGCTATTGATTTTGGAAGTAGATCTGAGTATCCACTATATTTTCATTTGATGTCCTGACCTGACAACAGCAAAGCTAAAGTAGAAAGGAACTAACTGTACAGAATTCAATGCAACCAAAAGCGTAAGTGGTTCAACCACCATCAAACATGAGCATGCTCTGAATGAGTTTGTAGAAGCTCATAAAATATAGATGTTTGTAGAAGATCACCTACCCCAAGGCTGTTCTGATGTACGTTTTGTACAGGTATGTGTGGTGTGTATGGAACCCTTCTTGTTTATTTATTTCTTGCCCAGGGCTAGGCTCAGTCTAGCCCTTCTGATTTTCCTCTTTTCTCCCTTCTCTCAAGAACACCGCAGCTAAAAAATTAGATTTGTGTGAAGGAACTGTGCTCTCCAATAATGCCAAAGGTCACTAAAGGGAAGCTTTCCCAATCTCTCATCCCTGCTACTTCTGCCTTGAACCACTGACAATGAGTGGTTTTATAACAATAACTCAGCTTTTCTATTCCTACCCTTGTCTGTTGCTCCTGGGTATCTTTTCTGCTTTGGTTTCTGGTCCCTTCTATGTCATGTTTTTAACATATGCAGTATTGCAGCCTCTTCATCAAATGACAGGACTCTATAAACAGTTATAAAAATATAAGGTCTTGGGTAACAGCAGATTAATATAAAATAATAACTTTTGCCACTACATGAAATAGAAAGCATTGTCCATAATTAAAAGGCCCTAATAAAACTGGTGAGCTTATAGATCAGCAACTTGATCTAACTTCAAAGTTGGATTTAACTTCAAAATTGGCCACTCTTTGAGGAGATAGACCAGATGACATCCAGAGGTCGTTGCTAATGTAAATTATTCTATGTTTCTCTGTCTTGCAAACAGATCTTGGCTACTAACATTCACTAAAACTCCCAAAGGAGTCATCCATTTATAATAACCACTTATTTTATGCATTTCCATAATCACTACCTTGTAGGAATGTACACTAGGCTCCAATGAGCATTTCCCTCTCTATAAACACCTAAAGAAAACCATGGGAAAAAGGAAAGTCAAGAGGTAGCTGCAGAAGAGTTTCCTAACAGAGTTACCGAGCAGGAAAATTAAGATCACAACAGTATGCAAGGACAAAAATTATGTACGCTCAATGTTTCATTGCAGGCATCTCCTTGGCAGATCTTCCACTGTTTCTGTGAAAGTTGCATGCAAACAGGGATTACAATAAATATAAGCGTGTAATGATTTGGATTTTTTAAAGACTGGATCTTACATCCACTGAAATTTGGGCATGAAAAGACAATAAAAGAGACCTTTACAAGAGTTGCTGTTAGTAGACCTTCTCAAGAACAGCAGGAAAGCTTGAGAAGGAAGTGGGTGGAGTGAAACAAGATATATTTGCATGAATCAGAAGAAAATCTGGAAGCGTGAAGGCTCTAGGTTATCTAGGGAATCTGAAGCAACTCCACCAGGAGAGAAGGAATGTGACTGCTCCTCGGGCAGGAAACACTGCTTGCTTAGTCCCAGCAGCCAAGGTCAATAACCAATTGCTATCTTCGTGACCGGCAAGGAATCAACCCACNTAGATACAAGATATCTACTCCCATGATTTAAAAAAAAAAAAAAAAAAAAAAAAAAGCCCCAAAAAACTCTGCTTCTTCTCTGTAGTGGTGCTTATGCACTTCAAAAACCAGTGCTTTTGGGACTCAGCACTGAGGAAGCTGGAAGAATGGATCTGCTGACCTGTGGAGTATCAGAAAATGCCACTGCAAAGGGCCCCAAATCACAGAATCTTTCCAGTTGGAAGGGACCTTAAAGATCATCTTGTCCAACAGTCAACCTAATTTTGACAACAAAGAAAAAGCAACACCATCACTAAACCATATGTCCCAGCACCCACTGGGAGATGGAAATCTCCCACTATGAGGGAGATTCCACTGTGGAAAAGCCACAAATCCACTATGGAAAAAGCTGCCAGGGCTCATGTGAGTCACAGGCTAGTCCACCACATTACTAACCCACATATGCACTGATGGCTCCTCTGGGACTAAAACCGGGCAGATCAGAAATTACTAGAGCGAGAGGCTTCCCCTCAACTCTTTCATACGTATGAAAAAGCTAGACAATGACTGACCTCTTTTGGATAATATGATGTATGCACATGCTTTCAGGGATAGGAGGAGAAAATAAAAGCAGTTAGTAGAGGAAAGAGAAAGCATACACTGTTGATGTACATATCTATTCTGATAGTACTTTGGCTTCCTTCTCTATGCTGCAAAAAGACTGCTGAGTAGAGAGAGTTGGTGAGACACACAAAAAGAAAGAACTTTTTGGATACAGTTAACTGAAAGTCTTGAAAAAATTTCAGTCATTGAGGATTTATTGATTAAGGTGGCATGACAACCAGGAAAAAAGAAAAAAAAAAGAAGTCGTCACTTGTCAAGTTGCTGAATTCCTTACAAAGCAAAGAGTGCTAGCAAAATCTGGAAGCCTTCATATCATCAAAATTATGACCTGATTAGAATAATAGAGCTTTACTGGATACAGCTTTCACAAAGATGTTGCTTGTCCAGAACTGAAACTCAGTAGTAAGATGACTTAGGTGTTACCTGGAAATCATGGCTGCATATATTCTTGAAGGATTAGGGTAGAGGGAAATAGCAACCACAGCCCTGGTAAGGACAACAGTGGTTGTCCATAGATACGTCAAAGAGTAACAAGTTGACAAAAGCTTTTGTGGGGGGAATCAGTGTAACTATGCAAAGCACAAAAGCTGGTGCTTATTGGAGTGCCCAGAAAATAGAAAGGGGTAATTAACACTTCTGTACTAGTAAATTAGTGATTTTTTTAACTTTCCCAGGCAAATGAGTTGGTGACTTCCCCAGACAGCAAGGTCAACCAGTATGAAGTTGGCTATGTCTAATCTGATGAACTCTCTTGGTCTTTAAAACGTGGTGCCTACAAGCGCACGGCTTAGTGAGGTCTCTGGAGTGTACCTGGCAATAACTCGGGAGAACAACAGTCATTACTCCAGGGAGTTTTCCAGCAATTCACTAGCACAAAAACATTCACTGGCAGTGCTTCACTTTCTAGTACAGATTCAGCCAGAGAGAAGGATTCATCTTTCCCATTTTTAATATACCTCCAACATAGATGCTACTCCCAACATAGTAATCCTCAGTACTCAGTAAATGAAAACAGGCACTTTTAGAAAGGATTTAATCTAGCCTAATTTGGACATTTACTTTAAAATGAGAAAAAAAATAAAAATCACAGCCTATTTCTCTCTCCTGAGTATGGATTACAAGTTCAGATACAAATATCTGCAATGTTTATGTCTGCATATGATCAGATGAATTTCACACAGAGGAGAAACAATCAAAGCATAATGAGCAATTTTTGGATTCCAAAAAGAATGACTGTTCTCTTATATTGCATTCCTAAAGCAGGCAGAAGCGAGTCAAGGATGAGAAGTTAGAAAACAATTCTTGTCAATGTGTTCACGAAGTTACCAATTCATCACTGGTCGTACTGAGTTCAGACTATTCCTGTGATTTAGCAATGCCATTTGGAATTACAGTCACGTTTTCTCCAGCCACTGCCAGTTGGCTGGCTTCTGCAAACATCTTGTTTTCCTCCAGTGCCAAGTACAGGTCACACATAAAAATTTAGAAGGGCACTATCCCCAAGGGAGGCTGGTTTCACCTCGCTGATACACCACCTTAAGAGCCAGCCACCAGAAACACTTTTTTTGACTACAGGTCTCCGTACAGTTTTGTATCTAGCTCAATCGACCATACTTCCTAATTTGTTCATGGCAGTCCCACGTGGAGCAGATCAAAAGCCTACATAAGCCAAGTTGTATCATAAATGTTATTCCCCTTTGTCCATTAGGCTACTTGTTCTATTAAGGAAGGATATTAAATTTGTTTGAGAAGACGTTTTACTGGCAAGCAATGATTTGATCAATTTACAGTTTTCTCAGCAAATAGGCCTCACTCAAAACTACTTTTCCTTGTATTTTAAATGCAATTTTTTTGCCTTTGCCAGTTCTCAAGGATTCCTTAGCCCTCCATACACTCCCCAAGAAGAGCACGATTCAGAAATTGCCTCGTCTTGTTTTCTGAGTAAACTCTATAGTATCATATAATTTATGACTCATTTATCTAAATATTCTAATTTATCTTAATATTCACTCATTGAACTTTTTCCTTTTGTGACCTATATTCTTATTAACATTAATCATAATAAGAATTGTAATAAAACATGTAGTTTTAGCCAAACTTTCTATTAACCTAAGTTTTCTTTTTTGTCTCTAGGTAATTTTAAGTCTATTTGAATCTTTACCTTTCTGATTTTACACCTGCATACTTATGCCTCACATTTATGGCTTTTTTAAGAGCATAGAAGTATGTCTGTCCCTGCTTTCAGTGGAATTTCTTCAATTTTCCAGTCACTGAAGAATATTTTATATCTCTTGCACTTTTCCCTTTTTCCTATGCATCAGAATGTTATTAGGCATATCTTCAAAGCACAGCAAAAACTTCTTACATTTAGAGATAAAATTTACATGCCTTAAATATATAATTTAAGGTATTTTATGCTGCACATTGAAATACGGAACAAATGTGAAGGGTTTATTGTTTAAAGATGTTCTGTGAGACACTCACAATGCATTTGACTTGGATGATAACATCAATACTTTATAGTACATGTGGACTGTGTAACACAGAAGTCTCAAAGTCCATGGAGAAAATCTTGTTTACTATTTTCATGCTTTCAACAAGTTTCTATAACCTAAAGCATGCGTTGGGAAGGAAATAGAAAAAATTTGAAATTTCAAGCAAAACAAGATATGACTGTGTGACTGCCAGAATCTAGGCAGAAAATCCATTTAAAAGTAACTATGGAGTTTCTTGAGTAATTAGTAGGTCAAAAATCAAAATGCAGCTACAAAAAATGTAACAAGCACAGTGTATATTCAGCATCCTTGTAGAATCGAAAAATTCCTCTCCCCTTCCCCCAGATCTCTTTCTACTTTGGCTTTATTGAGGAGAACAATTAAACAAACTCATTAGGAAAAAAAAAAAAAAAGGCTAAAAATGTTTGCAGGCATGATGGAGACATTTTAAACAGCAAGTTAGGATCTTAGTAAACGAAAGAAAAAATAAGTATAGATAAAAGGAGAAAATAAAAATATTTAAAGTAGGAAAACAGTTTAAATAACTAATTCAACATCCAAACAGAGGCAAAAATATTAACCTAGTAAACGTAAAACCAGATCAAGACAAACAAAAATCATTAATAAGAATGCAGATAAGGTTGATCATTGGAATGCAGTATGATTTTTCAAAGCTCCCAAGCAAAAGCTCTTGCTAAGCTGGAGAAAAGAAACTATCATGCACTAAGAGAAGAAGCCTTCTAGGAGATTAGTAACTGGTTAAAAGATAGAAAGCTAGGCAGAAATAAATGAATACGCTGACATGGGAAGAATCTGCTCTCAGATCTTTTTTGCTGCTCCACATTTTCAGGAGTTATGTGGAAAATGGAATAAATAATGAGTTCACAAATGTTGCCAAGTTCACAGATGACACAGATGTACTCAGGATCATCAAATCTAAAACTGGCTAAATAGAGCAATAAAAAGTTTTCACTAGAAAGAGTAACCAGGCAGTTAAACTGCCTGAAGACTAAAGCCATTATCCAGTAAGTGAAAAACTACGTATGTAGGGGGAAAAAAAATTTCCTAAGCAGAGATACCGAAAGGTTTGTCTGAATTTCTTGTTATTTCTCAAAGACCTCAGAGTTATTTTGAATATATAATGTGAAAACATTAATTCAAAGCTCAGCCACAGTCAAAAGTCAAATGTGATTTGGAATTACTAAAGTAAAAGAAGAAAACACAACAGGAAAACAGTAAACATAATATAGAAAACATAAAACACTGTATCATGCCATGACATCATGCCTTTCAGGATATCGTACCACTAGGAAAAGCTCAGGGAAGGAGGCAAAGAGGATGATAAGGAAAAACTGCTGTACAAAAGACCATTAAGTAGATTATAACCTGAAAAAGATATTTGTTAGTGACCTACAAAATCATGAAGAGTATGGAAAAGTTGAGCAGTTTAACTCACGGATTTTAGAAAAGATAAGTTCAGTGAGGAATCCGTATCCAATTTGGAGAAAATTTGGAACCTGGATGAAGGAGTGAAACAGCTGAGAAATCGCACACAAATAAAACACTCTTTGCAGTATCTATCACAGAAATGATGTGTTTCATTGTCATACATTTCTCATTTTGCCAAAAAAAGAAGAAATAACGGGGGAAGAAAATAGCAATCTCCTCCAACTACTAAACCCAACTGTTTTTCATTTCATGTAGATTCTGTCTCATAATTAAATTATAAGTAAAATTAAGTATTTATCTATGTAATTTCTCAGCTAGTTTTTTGTGCTATGCTATTTAACAAAGGTTTTGGCTGAAGCAAATAAGGCTTTGGGCCTTCTGACTGCCTTTCTTAATATCTCCCATTTGTATACACATATGCATTTTATTTGTCTGATTATAATGGGTTTTTCTGCCTTGCTGGCTTTTTCCCCCCTCTCTTTTCCTTTGTATCTCTTTTTCTCTGAAAGCTTTGTTTGATTTTTCAGGAATGAAAAAACATACCAGGTTGTGAACCAAAGGAAACATAACAATTTAATAGTCCTTCAGGCTGGAATTGTAGGAGGAATTTTATAGGAGGATAATTATAAAGCTCAGGGTGGAGGTTTTTGTCTTTTTTGTTGTAGTAATGTAGCTCATTTGGGCCCAGGACCAGGACTGGAGCTGGCCAAACCCACAAAACAACTAATTTAATGTTTCAGTCAAAACCCATGATCTTGAAATCCCCCTTTCGCAGCCAGCCACTGCCTGATGCAGAGGGCAGCCCAGTCTCAGCACCGCCCCACCTTCTCCTTTGAAGTTACCCAAACACTTTGACAGCAGCAACACTGCTGCTTAAAAGCAGATGTGAAGCTGATCTGGTGCCTGAATTCACGCCCTAACTCCACTGTCCACGTGTAGGCATACCAAGAAAAGGTTTTGACATAAAACAGCCTTACTGGCCCCGTGGTGGGGTCTGTGCCTGGCCCGGCTACCTCCAAACATCTCAGATGTCCCTGGGGGAGGTACCATGTTCTCAGAGCTCCCCACTCTGCCCCAGGAGGGGGGACAGAAACTCACCCCCTTGACTGCATGTGCTGTCAGTTCCAACTCTGGTTGTCTGGAAGGGGGTACAAAGGTAGGTAGGACTCGGCAGGCTCCAGGATGCAGAGCAGTAGCAGCAGAGGACGTGCCAGGAGCCCTCTGATATCAGCAAAGCAGAGAAACTCGGCACGTGGCTTATTTCTCAGCCAAGCAGGATTCCTGGGCTAGGTTGTCCTCTGCAGAAATCATGCCCTGACCCTCAGTCCAGGATCACCCACTGCAGTCAGGTCTGCCGCTCACAACCTCCTTCAAAGTCCAGCAGCCCACCTGTAAGAGGTCTGCAGCAGCATCCATCGTGGTCCAAGTGCTAGGAGAAACATCTAGAAACCAGGAAAGAGTTTCAACCCTCTTGGCTTGAAGACACTAAAGTTCCCAGCCAAAACACCAGCTTAAAGTCTATCCAGGAGTGCTGTCGCTCCCTGTTTAACTCATGCCACTCTGTAAACCATGGTGGGAGGACTATACAGTGGTCTGACTTCTAAGACATTTAGAGTCACAGAATTTCCTAGGTTGGAAGGGACCTTTCAGATCATCTAGTCCAACCATCAACTTAACACTGACAAAAACCATCACTAAACCATGTCACTAAGCACTGTCAACCCGTCTTTTTCTTGGTCGAGTTCTTTTCCTGAGTGCCCACTGTCACTATGAGGGGAATTTCAAGCCTTGTCTTCAGTCAGTCTGGAAGAACTCTCTCTTCCAAACTAAAGCCAATCCCTACTTTCTTTTAGTTATAGCATCTGATTCATTAATTAGGGACTGAGGCTTATACATTAACTCATAGCATGAAAAGATTAATTCTTATTCCAAAGAATTAGAAAATACTTTGTTATTGATTTGTATCCTCCCCTGATTTGAAGAAAAATCAGTTAGAAAACCAGCATAATAGCTTCATCTAGGAAGGCAAGCATCCCTTCAGACCCTTTCCTTACTGGACAGGCACTTGCTCTAATGAGGAACAGGGAAACTACACCTGCAGTATCCCTTCAGCTGTAAGCCCGGGAACACTTGAAGCTCTGCTGTTTTGGAACCGCTTGTAGCGTATGCTTTTCCTCTCCAAATTCTGGGTTATTTTTTTAATATGAAAGCATACACTCAGTCCTAAACACCACAGAATGGCAAGTTGCTACCATCCTTCAGCCAACATCATTTCACATGGATTGTTTTGGATGCCATGTTGTGTTAAACAAGCCCTCAAATGAGAAAGATATTGCAGAGGTAACTTGACCATGCATATTAGTACTGAGAATGTACTTTCTAGAGCTGAATGAACATTGCTGAACTGCTCAGAAATGTTTGCATTTTAAATTAATGAGCTGCATCTGTTCTCTCTTCTGGATGAGATGAACACTTAGGTAAAGCACAAACATAAGATTGTGTCTTTGACTTCTGTGCTGGACTGAACTTCAACTGTCTTAATTTGAGAAGTGAATTTCAGGGCAAAGTACGAAATTCACTGAATATTCACAAAAAGGTGAACTTTTAATAGAGTTGAATGAATGCTATTCATTGACTACCTTGAGCCCGGTAAAGAGGAGTCAGAGATGAGGTCCACATCACCAAATAGCATCTTCAGGCAATGTGTACAAGTGCTCCTCATGGTACCAAAGTCTCTTAATTATAAGTATATTTTGTCAGAACACATTTTTAAATAGAATATCATGGTTTAGATAACAAAGGAATTTCTTCCACAATCAGATAGGTCATGACCACTGCTGGGGGAAGGCGAAAGAACTTGCCTCTCTCTATTGCATGGAAAATTGCTCACCAGAAAGTTGTTCCTAGCTTTATCTAGGAATGTCATCAAACAACTTTGCAGCTCCTTCAGACATCTAAATCACTGATGACACTTTTGCTTATCCATCCCATTTTTCTGCCATGACTATTGGCCTGTAACATTAAACCTAAGGCAGAGTGAGAAAGTAAAAAGATAGCATTAGAATCTTGTACTAATAGCTGCATTGGGATGTTTCCCTTTGTTTTAGAAATGTTGTAGCAAAGCAAATTCACTCTTTCAAGTAACTCGTCAAGGGCAGATGTCAGTAATTTATGAAAAAAATTTTCATGGAACTCCCAGTGCTTCCAGGCAGGCAATGTATTTCCAACCTGCTGTTTTCTAACCTTTTTGATTCTTTGTTCTATCATACAGGGTGTTAGCTTTCTTTTAAAATTAGTATATAAATATGATAAGAAGTAAAAGGTGGTTAAAGGTGGAGTCATTGCGAAAATTAATTCTCTCTTTTGTTCGACTTCAATATGTGTTTCAGAAACTTCATCTGGAGGCCACTGAAGTCTGATGAATTTGTAGCTGCTTTCTTCACAACTGAAATCCTGTTACTGAGAACTGTGTTATTTGTTTCACTAGGGATGTGACAGTGACTGTTCCTTCCTCAGAAAAGTTGGAACAATTTTGTCCTAGTTTTTGTTTCAAAGCAAAATTGGGAAGGGGAAAGGGGACATTAAAAGTTTAAATTAACAGTTAACATACAAGTATATGAGATCAGCTTGTCATGTTCTAGGTGACAATTATTATCCCTGTGAAAGCTGAAAGAATTTTGAAATGTTTCTTTCAGTTTCAGAATTATTTATTTTTCTCTTACTGATCTAAGTAATATCTATATTGTCCAGAAGTTCAGGGGTTTAGGTTTTCATTTTTGGTTTGTTGCAGTTTTTTAATCCTTTAGAAAAGGACCCAGGACACAGCTGTACTACCTAAACTCATATTTTGAAAGAAAAATATCTTTCCATGCAAAATGTGATGTCTCAGCTACATCTGTAATTAAATTTTCACATAAAGAAAGGCTTACACATGGTTAGAATATAATTTGTTAGTGAAGACCACACGATAATTTTATCCCCGCACAGAAGTTTGTAAGTTCGACAAAGCTGTTATTAAACACTGCTTCCTACATACAGCTCTTGGCAATATGTTTTCCACTATTTAGAAGGCCACAAATAAGTAAAGCCCTCACACATGTCTAGTTTGAAGCCCGTGAGTACTTCTAGGTCTAATAGCCCCAAGGAGTTTACTCATCCACTTGCATGTACATTTGTGATCTGATTAATGAGCAATGATGAAAATAAGGAAAGGAAGTAATTTCTGAGGGCTCACATATGTGATAGGTCAGCGACAGAAGATCTTGTTCCAGCCTCTCACACAAGCTGCATGAAGGCCAAGATTCAGGTATCTGCAAGCCAACCATTTAACATGTATATATAGACATTGTACGCACGCAAGTTAATTGAGTCTCAGGTGGGTCATGACTATATGGGTTTCTGAATCTAAACGGATGTTAAAGACCTCCTGGAGGCCAGGCTGGTGCACTCCATACACCCAAGAATTGCAAAATGGAAGTTAAGACTGACAGAGAAGAGAGATCATAGAATTATAGAATGGTAACTGACCCCACTTGTAATGAAGATGTGAAAGTAGAGAAATCCTTCATTTAACTTGGAATTTCTCTCACAGTCTTAAGGCAAGCAAATTCAGAAAGACCCTGAAGAACTGAGGCAGGGGGAAATGAAGAAAAATATCTCCTTGCTATTATATGTACAAGGAAAACAAGCAGACGAAGTTGTCTGAAATCAATGTGCCGAAGTTCACAAGCATGTCTTCTGATGATCCAGCATGGCAAACAAAATTGCTGACCACTAGGGATATGCTGGAACACCTCCCATAACCATAAAAGAATTCCCATTAGCATGCTACTTCCCATTAGTAAATGCGCTATAAAAATGAATTTCCATTTGTCAACACCCAGTGCCCAGGGCTCTCAGGGTACTTTAACAGATGACAATTTGTTTAAACATTTGTTTTAAGCATTTAGACAGAGGAACATTTTGTTATGTACATATAAAGTTCTGCAGAATCCAAATATTTTTACTGGAGATTGAAATTACACTTCTTCCAAACACAGTATTTCTTTACTTGGCATACGGGCACAACAGATGGAGTATGAGAAATTGCCACAATGCTGAGAAAAGGTTCTTCTCAGTTTTGAGGAGTTCGGAACCAATGTTAAGATTTTCCTGCTTGACTTCCTTGAAGTCAGTGGTACGTAATACCATTAGTGCACACATGGCATCATCTTGCAAGGAGTAAATGTATACATCTTCATTGATGTAAAACAGAACTCTCCAGACATAATGGAAGTTTTCTCTTCCCAGGCATTTCAGTATTAGAATTAACTACTGAGCTTGACCCATAGAGTTCTCCAGTCTGGGATCTCCACTCAGGTTATCTATCATTCCCGTGGTAAGAACCTCTCTTTTTGAGTAGCTTGATAGTGATTTTTTTAATCCGAGGATGAGAAAAACAACCCCACTATCTCTCAGATAATCCACATTATGTGAAAGGCATTTGCGTTACCAGAAATGGTAGCATTTTAGGTCTACATTCCTAGTGATTTGTTTAAAAGCAGTAGAGCTTAAATATAGAATTGTGTGGGAAATGTTTTTAATTTCACAGAAATGTAATATTTCAAAAATAAATTGTTTCATTTTCAGGTTGAAGTTAAGAGTTTGCAAATTGAAAGCACCAGCCTTTGCCTACCACAGCCTCATCAGTACTCCAGAAATCACAGGAACTGGCCTGGAGAAGCAGAGAAGATCTGTCATCAACTGAAAATCATCAGCAATTTCAACAACCCACATGAGAACTCGGTTCCCACACAGCTGGGAGTTGCTGTCTCACTCTCTCTCACACACATGCAGAACAACAATACCATTCCCCATTCAACTGGTGAAGACCTTCCCATTCAGTTTCCATTTTGACAAGAGATCTTATCCGAACAAACAAAAAAACCTTTCATTCAGAAATATTTGCCTACCTCTGCTCAGGAATTTACTTTGGTACAGCTCAGTTAATAAATATTATTAGAAGAAATTCTATACCTATAAAACAAAATTTACAAGTTTTGGAGAAAACCAGTAGAAGTACTTGTACGCACAACCACAGGACCTACTCAAAGGGCTACAAGGAATTAGGAGGAGCATGACATACACTCCTGGGTTTGTTCCAGGCATTCATGCATCCATAGGCAGGGTTTATGACAAGTTATCCATGAGAGGCCAGCAGCTGCTGCCAGCTCTTCTGCCTAACAGAGGCAAAGCTGCTGGCACTCTCCACTTGCTTTCCCTTGCAGTTCACCTATGGTCAGATTACACCCATCTGCTTGTACAGTAACACTCTCCTTTGATGGAAGTACTTCTTTTTTTCTCTCTGCTGTTTACCCCACCGTGTTTATAGAGGGCAGCTACAGCCCTTTGCCTGGTCTGTTTCATTACACTAGGTAGGCAAGCCAAACTCTTCAGATGTGAAGGCGTAAAGGGACTGTTGGATGTCTTATATATTGCAATCCAGCAAATTGCACCTAGTTATATCTCTAGCCAACTCTAACTTGTCTAATAAAAGAAACAGCCTCAATTTTTAAGCAGTAAAGGAAGGGATACACAGTAAGGGTTTTGAGCTGTATTTGCTGCATGGACAATGTAGGAAACCAAGTTCAAACAGGAAAGTTTATTTCAGAGCTGGAAGAATTTGGCAATAAAAATAGTTACTCTCAGAACGTGCTCCCAGAAAGGTGAAGATTTCCCCTGTCTCTAGCTCAGAGTTCCTTCCCACCCCACGGCCCCTACAACATTGGGTCTGCGAGTCCTTCTGCTAGCAGATCTCTTCAGCATCTGCCACCTCTGCCAAGCAGTCCTCTCCCTCCTCCCCAGCTCAGAAACGGGATGAGTCACAGGGAGAATGATCACGTAGCGGTAATGGTATATGCACACAGCTCTCAACAGCCTGTGCGTCTTCCAGTAACGCACTTTATGCCTCAAGACCCAAAGAAACACTTGGCTTTTGCACCACCTATTTGCAGGACAATTGCAAGCACAGCAGGAGAGCCCGAAGTAGAAGGAAGATGTGGATAAAGACACACACAAACAGTACAGTGTGACACAACTTAAAGAAAGCAAAAATGTAATTTAAAATCTAAAAAAAATATTAAATCATGTTAAACAAAAGAAAATTAAAGTATTTTAAAAAGTAATTTGCAGATAGAGAGAAAAACCAAACAAAACAGAGCAAATGATACTGTGATTCTAAATAAAGTATCTATTGCATGAAAGAAATTATAGAAGACATTGTAGGGACCCTGTGAATGTACATGTTACACATGGGTGCCAAAGTAGATAGGCCATGGGTGTGACCTGGGGGAGGACAGCAGAAAGAAAGAGAGAGAAAGCCAATACATATCATGAAACTTCTATGCATTACACTTTGCAGGAGATCACCGTACAGATACCATCTGGCCTTTAAATCGTAAAAAGCAAAAAAAATCCCAACCCAAAATGCAAACTGTATCTCCATTTTCTTAAACTTCACACTGTAACAGTATTAACTATATAAAATTTATAGTTTTGCTGGAATTTGCCTCTCTCATTTTAACATTGTCCCTACTGCCTTCTACTCTGTGTAAAAGCTAAGAGTTAGTCTCTGGAAGATAAGGTCTAGGTAGCAGTCCTTTTTTATCACATCAATGCTTCTTTTCTGATCATATTCCTATGACACATGGAACTAGGAGAGGAGACAAAAAGGCTTCAGTTATGTTTTCTCCAGTTGACTCTGCTCAGCAGGACATACGTTTCTGCACCAGGTATTTTGTTCCTGGCTAGATGGCTGCACAGCACTCCCACAGACACACAGTCTATACTGTTCCAGCTACATGTATATATAATACTCATACAAAGTCCAGAGACAGAAAGATATCCACCATTTATTAGCTGTTACGTATTTTTTCAATTGGTCCATAAGACTAACTAGTTTGCTAACAACTCAGGTGACAACTAACTCTTCCACAAAGAGAACACTTGTTGAAGGCAAACCTGTCATAGCCAAATAAGCAGCAAAATTCTCCACGTGTAGTCTTGTCCCAGAGCCATTCTTTGTTGTCAGAAACTTTCAACATCCCAAAATCCTTACTTCTGACACCCATTTTCCAATTTACTGCCTTCTCCATTTATAGGTGGGAACTCAGTTCAGCTGCATTACATTCAGCAGCAACACCCCTCAGCCTCCTGGGAATTAATCTCTCATGATGCTCATCGTGAGCCCGCTCAGTAAGGGCTCCAGCTCGTGCCACACAGGAGCTCAAGTCTCCCCTCTAGGAGTCCACCAGAGCCTTCATTGGCCTTACTACACTCCCTTATCCAGCATAGCTCCAAGTTACATCAGCTGATCACCAAGTACACATTAAATATTGCCTTCTCACTCTTCATCCAGTTTTTAATAAATGATGTCCCCGGTGGTCAGGGCTACGCTATCAACTTCTCAACCAGTACAGCTTAACATAGGGACTCACTAGTGAGGTACTCTGAAAGTGTTATTCCAAGATTTCTTAAGCTTGTGCCAGCATGCACATAATGGAACAACATCCTTATGGCAATGACGCAATTGTGAGGCAATGTGGTATTAACCAACTTCTACGTCAAGCTTTATAAAACTTACCTTCTGATGGCAGACCCTGCCTGAGTTTATCCACCAAATAAAAATTTATAGTTTTGCTGGAATTTGCCTCTCTCGTTTTAACATTGTTGCTACTGCCTTCTACTCCATGTAAAAGCTAAAAGTCTCTGGAAGATAAGATCTAGGTAGCAGTCCTTTTCTCTTTTATCACATCAATGCTTCTTTTCTGATCATATTCCTATGACACATGGAACTAGGAGAGGAGACAAAAAGGCTTCAGTTATTTTTTCTCCAGTTGACCGTGGGAAACCTCGGCTCGGAGGGATCGGAATGCGAGCTTAACATCGGCCTTGAGCAGACACCTGTGTATCCTTGAAGAGGCCTGAGAGTCCTGAGAAGAAGCGAGTAAATAAGATTAAGGACCTGTCAGATTGCCAGCAGAGGAAAGTTACTGAAGTTACAGCAGAGAACAAAGAAGGGGGAAGTCATCCAATCATGAACTGTTGGACTTTGAGTGAACCAATTATACATGGACACACGTGTGTAAGAAAGATACAAAAGAGTCTGTTAAAACAATAAAGTTGGGCTTCAGCACGATCATATTGGTCCGTGTCTGAGTCCCACCACAGTTGACCAATCACCAAATCACCAAATAAGTGATTTTTCCTACTTATTACCCACTACATCTACCTGTTAAAGGAGCATTGATGGTAACTTTTATTAGCTAATTGCTTTTGCCAGTTGGTACTTTTTGGGTGCCCCCAGTAGTTGCCTACGTATCAGCTCAGAGGTACGTATGCCTGCTGGTATGAAGCAGGCAGCTCCAACAAACACTAGTGTGCACAAAAGTTTGGAGTCAGAATTTAGCAGTGATTCACTGTTCACAGTGAATACTGTAAATGACAACTGAACTCTGTGTTTCTGTTAGCTTTAATGAGAAGGAACTGCCCTTGAGAAAGCTGCTGGCTGCTGGATTCCTGGGTGTAAAAGAAGCTCTCGTGCAGGGGCAAAAAAGAAAGTATGGGGGATTTTATGAATGCCAGTTCAGCCCCTTCTTCATGAAGGCAAACTAACCCAGTTCCCCAGCGCAGATGGCTTTGGATATTCAGTACAAGATTTATGTGACCACAACACACAAAGCCAGATTCTTTTTCCTTAGTTTTACGTTTGGGCTTTTTATTTTTCCTAAGAAGCATTGTAAAAGGACTTACTGTGTATATAAAAAAAAAAATCTCTTTAAACTTTCATAACACAAACACTGTTAAGTGCTAGCATTTGCTTGCCAATTTCCAGAGCAGAAGTTAGATAATATCAGGGTGGGACAGCTGTTATGATCTCTTGAATCCTCATCCAGAACTTCAGTTCCTGCTGCCAGAGATTCCTGGTGCTCAGCACTGTCATATTAGTTTTGAGCCTTCACCTATGGGAGGTCTGTGACTTCATATCAAGGGGGGTGATAAACCCATGGTGTATACTCATAATTTTTTTTTTTTTTGAGGAGGAAAAGGAGAAGCACAATTTATTCAAAGCATATTATGTTAGAATGCAGGAATAAAGTGAATGACCTTCTCCTTCTCCTTCATTTGCTATCCAGGCTACTGTACTGCTTAAGCCAGTTTTTTCTTCAGGCTCTGTTTTGTCTACATTAAAGGTAGTGTTCACTCCCACATCACTAAGCGCTTCATATACCTTGAAGAATCATGCCCCCGTCAAAAGAGAGCTTTTTTTTTCCCCCTTCATCTCTCAGGTAGCATTATATTTTTCAACGAAGAAAGTTATTTCTTTGAAACACAGCTCCTAGGCATTATCACCTTTTTTGCGTGATATTTAATATGTGATTTCAATGTGTCAGAGAGATACCATGAATTTTTTTCATGCTTTGAAAAAGGAAAAACTGAAAACAACAAATGGAACAGTCTTTAGATTTTAAGAGGTTCCAACATGAGAAAGATACTTTTTGCAGGCAATATGGACATATGACGCCGTAACAGACACATGGCTAAATCTTCTGATGAATTCTCACCTACCTTTTCCTTAAGTGGAAGAATACTATGTACTTTTATCGGTGACAATAGGAAACTTGTCAAAAAGTGTCAGAAAATCAATACCGAGCACTTAAATAGTTCATTAAGCCTATGGCAGACAACCAAGGAGCTTCCAACTTGCCAATATACCTTCTGGGGAGCTAGCTGAGTGGCCAGGCACTGCTTCTGGAAAAACATCTTCCAATGCTTGCATCTTTTGCCAGGAAAGGAAAGAATAACACAGAATAATACAATTTACTGGAATGTCACCAGAATATTTCTTTTTTACCAAAAAGCGCTTCATGCAGATACAGTAAATACTGGGAAGGGGAGGATGCTTGTAAAGAAAATCTCAGGAATCACATAGTAATCACTTCCCTGTTGTAAAAATGGACTTAGATTCGCCAGGATACATAGATCATGCTCTCTATGAGAAAGAAGAACATAACCCACAAATATATTTTATATTAATTCAAGTTTTAAACACTGCAACAGCATCCCAGAAGGCAACAGTTCTTAAAATGGTTTACTGTCTCTGCTGAATCTGGATTAATAAGATGTATTTTGATTTATCATCTATGCTTTCCTCCTACAGGAAAATAATATAGTCTCTTTCCACAGGGGTTTGATTCTATCTGTGTGAACTATAATGACAGATCCTGAGAGCGTTCCCTGCCAGGACAGTCAGATGCACTGATAAGATATTTAATTTTAATGCACCTTGAGTTTTCTGAGAAATTAGATTCTCTAGTTCTGAAAGCACAGCTAATAATTCTCAGCTCCTCCTCTAAGAGGGCGACCACCTTGAAAGGTGCTGCTCCCAGGGACAGTGCTTTCTCCAGAGGAAATGGAAGGACACTGGGGAAAAAGGCACAGCTGCAAGGTGGAACAATCCCTCCATGTATTATCACAGGCATTGCTCTCTGACACAGGTGATTCTTGCAATTGCTCATCAAACTACCACCAGTTCTTTACAAAATTTTATTTTACCTTGAATGTCAAGCATATTAACAATCTTTGATAGTAGGACAACAGAAAAACAACACAGTAGAAAAAGCCACTTATAAAGCGTTGATTAAGTCCAATACAAGACTCTGCCTTAATTTAAGAAACAGATTTTAAATTCTCATGGGAACGGTGACTTCGTAAAAGCAAGCAATACGCCTCATTAGCAAAGCATACAATGAAAGTTACACATAACTTGCTTAAAATGAAAAAGGAAACAGCATAACAAACATTGCAGCTAGTCAGCCAGCAGTTAGACCCTTCTCCTTGTAAACCTGATTCTTCAATTTGGCAACTGCAGTCCTTGGGGAGAAACAGCAAAGGGTATATAACTTAATTACGCAGAACTGTTACATTGGGGTTGTGCAAATATTTTTTAATTTTTGTTTTGGTCAAATCATAGCTACAAGCCAGCTATACCAGTTCTTTTGTTCTCTTTTTTAATTTTATTTTTAATGCTATTTTCATATAAATTGAACCACCCACATAGAACCTTTTGACCTTTTGTAGCTGACTACCATCTCCCATAAAACCTTGGCCCTGCTTGACCCAGTAGTTCTACCCTTGCTTATTACCTTGGTTTTAAGCAAAGAGTTGCAAGGCAAAATAGGTGATATTACTCCCATAATAAACCCAGATATTTCTCTTCATTTATAAAAATCTGATCTATGCTTTTACTCACAGAACACTTGGAGCTATGACATATGAAATGTACACAAGCCAATGAGATTCACACACATATGAAGTCAAAGCCAGACACATTCTTTCAAAATCAAATACTGTATGTCGGCTGCATGTGAAAAATTTCACAGTAATTTATACCTGACCACTACCATTTAAGGCCTAATCCTGCTCCCAGTGGTATCTCCAGCAATTTTGCAAAGGATTTCAGTGGTAACAGAAGTATGATAGGACACTTAAACATTAAATATCAAATATTATAGTTGATTTTATTCCTATTAAAACAGATGCTCTCTTTAAAAAAACTTCAGATTCAATTGATGCAAATTATACAAACATTATTCTTTTCTAAAGGAATGTATAACCTTTGGGATCATTATACGTTTATAATGTCAGAGGTACTTTTGTTCCTACTTATGGGATTATTGCTGGTCACCTTCCTGAGACCTGAAAGACCATAAAAGACAAGCACCATACCTATTCCTCTAAATTATTGTTTCACAAATTAATAATTTGGTCCCTTTCTAAATGGATCTCTCCCCACAATTACACTAAAACATAGTGATGGGTCACAAATTCCAGGGGGTCCAACTGGTCCTGGCATTCCTGGACTGCCACGATCTCCATCTTTGCCGGGCTGCCCACGCTCTCCAGGACGTCCTTCCTTACTCATACCCGGTGGACCTTCAGGACCTTAACAACACACATCCAATAAAAAAAATACATTACAGACTACTTTTATTAAAATGAAAATAAGAGCAAGTATGGACCTACAAGCTCCCTGCTCTTTGATGAAGTACGCAGACTAAGAAGACTTCTTTTTCTGAAAAAGGCATTTCTTGTCACAAACTGCTTATATGTTTATATAAACAACATGATACCTTACTAAGGTTTTCTCTTTTTTAAGACATGTGGAAAACACCTTAAATAAAAATCCTTTTAAAAGGAAATATCTAAAAAATCTACTTTAGTACACTGTTATACTTTATCATATAATCTGGAACCACCACGGCACAAATCAGAGTCCTCCTACTTCTATTCATTTCTCTGGCTTTGGATCAGGCCCTAATATCTTTTCCAAATGCTCAGCTTTTCATTTTGCATGAATACACTGCTTTTAGGAAGAACACTTTCCTTCACTAAGCAATGCTTACAAGTTACACGATTACATCAGGGCTCAGTTTTCAGGTAACAGCTGACTTCAGGATCCATCTATTACGAAACAGCAGTCTCAGCTAGCAATCTGTACAAGACCTGGCTTATATGAACCAGCGTGTTACATGACAATTTAAAAGGCATGCAAGAAACAGGCATTAGCCATAAACCATATATGATAATTAAGATGTGTAAAAACTATCTAAATTTTTCCAAATTATATCAACATTTTTTCTAAACCACATTCCTTTAGAAATTAATAGCATGTACTGAATCTGCACTGCTGAACCATCCCTTACCTGGAGGTCCTGGGGGGCCTTGGATCCCAGGAACCCCAATTCCTTGATTGCCTTTTGCGCCATTTTTCCCTGGTAGTCCTGTGAATTAACAAACACATGTATATCTTCATACACTAATAATATTTTCATCCAACAAATTAGGAAGTCAGTATATGATAATTCTTACTGAATAAAAAATGTAATAGTTCAAAAGCAAATAATGAGATGTAAAATAAGCATTTCCTTGTAACCTCCACAGTGTAACTAGGTTCTAAATTATCACCATTTCTACTGAATTAAAAGCTGATACAGTTGAGGTCACTATGAGTTGAGGGAATAGATGATGAGCAATTAAGAAATTTGCTGTCATTGCCTTTCCATTGTCAAAGTTATGCAGGAAGCATAAGGTACTCACCACAGTCCTGTGGAATACAGAATATACAGACAATCTTCTACAACATTCAGCAGAATTAAATCTCCACCAAAGAAAAACTGAGAGGCAAAATATGTGCTCTCTTACACTAGTACAAGCCAATAAATCCATTTTCTTCATAGAAACAGATATCTATTTTTCCAACTCTTATGGAATAGTCAGAACTGTTAGTGTCAGCTCCAGAGGAAAATGGCACATTTGCCTGCCTACCCTTGGCACATTACTAGTTATCTGTAATTCATACAGCTTTCCTGATCATTTTGATGCTACAAGAAGCACAGGTGCTGCTGGGACCAGTTACCATTATGGACTTCACCCAGTCTCTTGGTCTACTTCTGGACTATACATGCATACTTAACTTAAAGTCTGAAAATAATCACAGACATCAGTTGGAATATTCGGATGGATGAGTTACCTGAAAGCATAAACCTTAGCTTGCCTAAAAAAGAAACTAGAACATTTAAGAAAAGCATAAAGAAAGGAGTAAAGATCCTTACGAGATAAAAAGAAAGGAAGGAGAAAAACTCAGGAAATCAGGGGGAGTATAAACGTTGTCAGATGTCAAAAATCAGCCTAGAGGGTAGCAGATATTAAATAGCCAGTGCATAAATACTGTTCTTTAAAATAGCAGAAACAAAGAAGTTTGGAAGAAAAGAAGCCCGAAAACATGGAAATAGACTAAAATCCATGTCTAAGCATATTTGATCTAAAAAAAAATTAATCAAAATTCAGTTTAAAACATTTACAGGAGATTAAGAATTCTCTAAGAAAATCAAAACAAAGTTTGACTACGGTAGAACTGAACACTAGCTATCTTGTTGTGTTATCCTATTTTCTCTTCGTCTGACATGCATTCTATGGAAGTGGAGAAACATTTAGATTGGAACATGTCATCAATTACACTTTGTGATACAAACCCAGCTATTCCCTTACTCCACCCTGCACTAATCCCATTCAAAACTGGAAGCAGAAAAGAGTCATAAAGGCCATCAGCACGGTGACACATGCACGGAGTACCTCTTGTCCCACGAGCCCCAGGGCGACCCGGGATGCCTGTCAGCCCTGGAATGCCATCATTTCCAGGTAAACCAGGAAACCCTCTTGGGCCTTCAGGGCCTCTTGGACCTGGTGGTCCTGGAAGTCCTGGGGAAGCACTTTGGGATTGACAGTGGTTACAGTTTTGTAGTCTTCCACTCTGGAGGATGGCAGGCAACTGGGCTGGGAGAATTCAAACAAAAAAAATTGCTTAGAGTGTTGCAACAATGTAATATAAAAATATTGCCCCTAGTCACTAATACAACAGTAGTTTCCTCTCTTTAGACAATATGATGCTTTTAGAAAGATAGTGAAGTATGCACCCTGCGGGGTGGAAATGTGTTTCTGCACTTGCAGGAGCACAAGTGATAAATCAGCAATATTGATCTTGCTCTCTGTAATTGTAATCTTTGTAATCACCAGGAAACTTCTTTAGCAATTTAAACAAGGAAAGAACAGTAAAAAGTCTTTGAAACTTACTTCTCAGTACATCTGAACACACCTGTCGAATAAATTCTTCTGAAAATTCTCGTGCCTGCATTGAACAGAGAACAGTTTAAAAGAGCAGAGAGCATGCATTTGCTTGGGGTTTTTAAGGTACCCAAAATGACAAGTTTGAGATCCTATACATACAGGTTTTCCATCTGATCCAGGTGGTCCCGGGGGTCCTCTGTCTCCTGGCTGACCTCTGAGACCAGGAGGTCCAACCAAACCCTGGATACCGGAGTCTCCTTTTTGCCCATTGATGCCTCGAACACCTGGATCTCCTTTCTCACCTTTCTGGAATAAAAACCAATGAAAAGCCAATCATATCTTCACAGACCATTTGGAAGCTAGGTAGCACCAAGCAACCATAGTCTGAGAAAATCTTCATTGATAACCTTCATAAAATGAATATAAGTTGTCACTGAAAATTAACTTGATACTGATGAGATCTATTTTACTAAAACGTACTGAAGTTTTCAGATCGTTTAGTAAATGTTTCAGACTCAATTATTTACTAAATATAACTAGAAATAAATTACCATTATGGTGTTTTTAACCTGAAGAACCCATTTCACTTACTAATAAATATAAAACAAAATAGTCTTCCTTATTAACCTATGGAAGGAAAGGCTTTATTCACTTTTTCATGAGAATTAGGTCATTTGTTACAGTACATTAAAATCCTTAGAAGACTGGAAAAATTAGAAGTGAAATTCTGGCATCACTGAAGTTCTTGGCAAGCTTACTATAATAATCAAGACTTTTACTCTATGCCTGTAGTGTATAAGACAAAAGAAAAAAATAGTTTGATTTCAGTTAGGGGGGTTTTGTTGGTTTTTTCTCACTTCATTTATTCATCATATTATTGATATGAACTGTAGTCCATTTGCTTCACTGGAAATGGTTAAAATAATACAGAAAATA
This sequence comes from Arenaria interpres, assembly GCA_013399435.1. Taxonomy (NCBI): domain Eukaryota; kingdom Metazoa; phylum Chordata; class Aves; order Charadriiformes; family Scolopacidae; genus Arenaria; species Arenaria interpres. Next base: position 77,213 of record VXAK01017218.1, on the reverse strand, counting down.
TATTGATGTATCTTCATCAAAGCAATGGTTCTTCTATGTATGGAATTATCAATTGCAATAGTTCATGTGGAACTCTTTCCCTATGCTGGAGCCAAAAAAAATAATATCTGTACAATGTAATTTGCTACGTGCCCAAGATTAAAGTTAGTATACGATGTTTGCTCCCTGATGAGTTTTTTCCTTCCATTTTTGCACAGCTTCTGCATAATGTTATCAGTTGCTTCAAAACTTTCTTTCACCCTTTCCAACTATTTTAGGTGGAATTATGGAAACAACACAGCAGGATTACTATCTATCACAAGACAATAATGCAGGTTTAAGAAGCACTCAGGCATACGGTCTTTATAGATTTCTACTGGATTTCAAATTATGGTATTCATTACTTTGTAGCCTTCAGTATATAGCATTTATCAAAATTCTTTAAATCAGAAAAATTCAAAGCTTTCTGGCTTGGCCTGAATTACTAACAATGCCCAGAGCTGTAAGTGAATGATACAATGAATTATTACAGGGTAGCAAGCTTCAAATCCAGTATTGGATTACTCAGTTTTAGGCAGACAGCTACCTGCTAAAATAAGGCAGGCAGTTTTTCCTCTTAAAAAAAAAGAAAAAAAAAAAAAAAAAAGAAAACAAAAAACAGAGAAATGAGACCAAATGTGACAGATGTCAGCCAAGTGCCTGTGAGTACTGCTGGAAAGATGGTCCACCAGTAAGGTGCCATGCATGAACTGAACAGCAATCCATACCCTCTTCCCACTTCAAAAGTTATACACTAATTCAGAACTGACTTTTTCACGGTTGTAATTGTATTTTATTTTCTTGATCCTGTCAACTTGAATGTTGTGATCATAGACAACCGATATTCTTAGTTACACCATGTAGATTTGTACCTGCTTGTACAAATTTTCATTTAACAGGGTCAGCAAGGCTCAGAGATAAACATATGGAGCATATGTAGCTGCCTGTGGCTATATTAGAAGCTATATGTGCTGGGATCTGAAAATCATGCTGTTCTTGCAGCTAGAAGCTATTTAATTTTAATTACTTTTACAAATACAACTATGTTTACATAAAAGACATCTGACTTGCAAGTTGATTTGTTTGGGCTAAATGTTAAAGGGGCTAAAAAGCATTAAGAACCAGTGAAATATTGAGAAAATGGCATCTATTGTAGAAAAACATTACAGGCAAGAAGCCAGTGTAAAAACACCAGGACAAAACGCTGGAAGCATCAGCACAACCGCCTGCAGAGCTTGCCAAAAAGCAAATGAAACTGCTGAGGGAACGTTTTCTGCAGTAAATCTTGGTCTTGTTATACTCAGCCACATTCCATGTGTGGCCTTGTTTGTTGACCCTTGCTATTTGCAAAGAAAAAAAAAAAGGAAAAGAGCTCAATAAGAGGATATATTGATCCTATATTGATCTCTACCTTAAATCCCCCTCATTTGTTGACTGCCAAAAAGAGTGAAGGTATACAGGAAGGATCTTCTTGGTGTATCCTGTTCTTTATTCTTGTTCCCTGCCCTGCTATTATTGGCTGCTGCTAAAAAATATGGATCATTTTGATCAAGTATTCTGTATTCTTTTATGAATATATTTTTATTTTTCAATGAACTTAGAATCTCTAGATTTTTTTTCTTTAATTGTTTGCTTCTTCAACTAGATCCTTCTTGTTTTGTTTGTTTAATTCTCTTAAAGTATATACTTGGCTCTATTTTTTTTTTAATCTTTCATTTAATGAAACATTTCACTATGTCACTTTTTAATGAATACCTCTCTCGTCTGATATTTCTCAATTCATTTTTCTTCTGTTGCTTATAGAGATGTGAGTACAGAAATAAGACTGTAAACACACATTTTATAGATCACATAATTTACAGAAAAAAATGGAGTAATTTTGTAATATTGTATTTGTCATTACCAAATACTTACCTCTCCTCGTTCTCCACTCAATCCTTCTACTCCCTTTAGGAATTAATATGAAAAAAAAAATATTAAAAAAGCAAGGTGAGCCAAATTACTTGGAGTAAAAAAAAAAATAAATTTTGTCTTTTGTTTTCAATAATTAATTACGAATGCCAATTTTTAAAGATTCTGTGACTACTGTTTGTACAATAAAACAACCTGCATATAGGGATGAAAAATGTGCATCATGGTGAATTAGCACTTTGGTAATACCTTTAATATCATATACCAAAAGGATAAATTTGGAATATATCATACATAATCTAAACAAGCAGCCATAATAAAGACATATAGACAATACCTTATTCACTCTACAAAAGAAAAAAGAAATAAATTTTTGTGTTCTAGCAAAAGGAAACTCCTGATTCTACTTGTTTAATACTGTTTTACTAGACAGAAACCAAGTTCAGAGCCTTTGAAATACAAACTCAAGCCAGTTTGTAAGCCAGATTTTGCATGTTGGCCAATGGTTTCAGTGTCATTTCTGCCAAATGGTTCAATGGTGTTATTGATCATTAAGTTCCATGGCAAAATGGCAGCTCAGCACGGGCTTTTTCACTTTTCTGATATTGTATCTTTGAGAAGTCCTGGAGGGTTGAGAAACCTTGGAGGGACCTAGTGTTGTCTACCAGAAGTATCTGAATGACTGATTATTCAGTTGCTGACCAAACTAGATAAGTAGGGGAAACAATTTTATTCTGTATAATTTTTTCACCTTTCTCCCTCCTGCCTCTCCCCCCCTCCCCCCCCCCCGCAAAACAAAAACAAGCAACAGCAATTCAGTTGCATCATTCTGTCTGAAAAAAAAATATATATATTTTCTTTCACTATCACTTCGTTTTACTTTATGAGTAAATAAATATATGAAAAATTTGTCCATCATTTGCAAAAGGAAAAACCAGAAAGTTACCAGAAAGTAAAATGGTAGAATAGGACATTACATTTGGTTAAAACCAATGGCTGACCTATTTTTTAAAATTATTTCTTTTCAGCAGTATCTGCTCAGCTTTACGACCAGACTCCTGTCAACTTACACACCCCTGAAAGTGATAAAACTAGGCTAACATACAATCTAGCTCTCCTGCCCATGCTCCCCTGGCATCAACTCCTTCTGGCTAGACAGGCAGCTGTATCAATGTCGTAATTCTGAAAAAAGCAACAGTGACTTCCTTCCAAGTCTAGTTTTAGATATGTACCTCTAACAAATACTTCTCTGTTTAGACACAACATAGATTATGCAGTTAACAAGTATTTATAAATACTAACAGTTATTTTCTGTGGTATAACAAGGTAGCCAACTATGACACAATCGGAATACATCGGCCCAGAGTTAAAGAGAAACAACTGGATCTCACTGATTTGCAGCTGAAACAGGAAACATCTGTAATTTATGAGCACAGAAGATGTCAATAATGACTCCCAGTATAGTCCAGGAGGTAAGGAACTACATGAAAGTGTAGCATGGTACATGCAAAATCTTAACACCTCAAGCATCACCCTTAAAAGCTTTACGCAAAACTAAATTTGTGCTGTTATCTGCGTTTTTCATTATTTATAATTGTTTCATGAAAATCTTCCATAATTTTTTATGGATAAGGATTTAATAAAATAATTCAGAACAATGTAGCTCTGGTCTGTTTCTCAAGATATAATACCCTAGAACCACACAAACATATAGATTGGAAGGGACCTCCATGGGTTTAACTTCCTTTTCAGAACAGATCCAACTGCAGCAGGCTGCTCAACCTCCTGTCCAGACGTAGCTGTAGCTTTTGCTACAACCTCTGTGAGCAGCCTGCTCCAGTGTTTGACCACCCTCAAAGCAAAATGCTTTTCCCGTATATCATGTTGGGATTTCCTGCATTCCAACTCATGTCCTTCTCCTCTCATCCTTCCACTGCGCACAGCCCAGAAAAGCGTGGCTCCATCTTCTCTGTGTGTGCTGTATTTGTTATTTTTAAAATGCTATGTCTGCTTAAGAGGTAATTTATATAACTATATAATCATGTTATACATAAATATATTTCACCTGATGCAAAGAACTATCCATGTTGATAGAAGCAATCTTAAGAAAAAAATATGAACCATGGCTCTCTTGAGCTAGGATCACTATTTTAACAGTACCTGTAAGCCTGGATTTCCTTGTCTTCCTTTTTCACCTTTCAGTCCCTTCAGAAAAGAAGCACATTTTCTTAAAATATACATTTATCTGGGAGATGCAATCGAACTATCAAAAATAACACAAAGAGGTAAACCCTAAAATCTCATCCTCAGCCAGGCCACATCAATCTGAAAAGTTACTCTTCAAGAGTTCAGAACAGAAACTGTGCAGAAAGATGGAATTTCTGCTCTGAACGCAGAGGAGCCAAGTCAGGATCTGAGCAGTGACACGATACTCTTGTTTTTCTTGTAGATATTTCCATGACTTCTAGATAACAAGGAGGAAAATCACACTTTTTATAATACAGCAGGTAGGCAAAGGCCAGGTGGCGTTACCTTGTCTATGAGCGTTTACGTGATCCCGCAGTGCCTGGGGCAGGCAGGGGCAGAACCCATCATCCCAGGAGAGCGCTGGGGCATGTCCCAGGGCCCTGGGGCAGCGGCACAACCCACATCCCTGAGCCCGCACCACTGCTAGGACCACGCAGCAATGTGCCAAATGTCAACAGCCTGCTCAGCCCCAGAAACGCAGCTGGAAATTCATACTGGGCACCTTTCCTTGAAGAACAGCTAGGGCTCACTGCTGCTGTTCTTCAAGCAAGTCTTCTGTGGAGCTTAATCTTAAAAAAACCTCCAGAATTAACACCTAAGACTTGTATTAATAGTGTTGCTAGATTATTTCATTAGAAACAAAGTTAATATACCTGGATACCACTTTCACCTGGGTTTCCTTTGTCCCCCTGTAAAATATTAGAAGAAAAGTCTCCCTTGTAACATGATTCATTTCAAAGACACGTAGCCTGGGTTTTAATTTAACACAGTAAATACAAGAGAAGCATCTAATAGCTTTTATTTATACTGAATGAAAACAGATCACATTATCCCCATGTATGCAAACTGAGAAAAGTACAGAAAGTTATACTAAGAAGCAAATCTGTCATAGAAAGAACTATCAAAAAGAAAATTGGATACTCATATACCAAATTAAAATTTCAAAGTACAACATAATGAGGTGGAAAATCCAGCTGGATTTTATCCACTTGGTGTATGGGAGTGGAGAAGATGTAGGCGGGGATGGGGACGGTATTTCTGCTGGGTTAAATTTCATCCAAATGCTAACCACTAAGTATGCTTGCTTTCACCCACAGAGTATAAAAGATTTCTGTAATGCTTAGTGTAAACCCATTGAATGCAGAAGTCATAAATGACACACCAAAGAAAAAATATTTTTTTAAATCAGAAAAAAAAAAATATTAAATTTACTCAAAACTGTGTAAGGACAAAGTTCCACTTCACTCCCTCCTTTTGACTTTCATTGAAATGTTTAGAGTAAGTAAACATTAGTTGGGTGATTGGTAATCAGATGGTGCAAATGGTACTTAAAAAGCAGGTATGTAGGTTTATCAAGTTGCCTGACCACTGTTTAATTGGCACTGGTGAGAAACAGGCACCTCTCAAAAACCATTCATGCTATTAATGGCTGAGGTATCGCCCAGAACATGCCTATCTCTCTTCACTGATTGAAAAGAAAACTTAAAGTTGTGGGAGATGGCTCCTGCCCTAACTCTGACCTCTTAAATCAGTGTGACTGTTTAAACAGACATGAATCAAAATGTTGGGCCATGAACACAGCAACTCGTGAAACAAAGGACAGATCAACAGGGGGTGTGCAAAACTGCACTGAATACAGAAAAGAATTAGGATGGAATTTTTTTGATCTGTTTTGCCAGTTCTGTTGTAAGAGCCAAATGTGTGTGTTTGGTTGTTTTTTGAAAAAGAGAATATTTACTTAAATGCTAAATAGTAATAAAAGAGGAGATTTGGGACATGGCAAATATTTTCCTGATCAAGAATCCCAGAACATAAGAGGGTATTTATGCTTGCTGTATTTGGTTGCATCGTGCTTGAATGTAAAGTATTTGGTTTGGTTTCAAGTTTTAAAATAAGCTATAGCTGAAAGGTTTCACTTTTACCCTCAGACGCCCAAACTGTACTTTTTTTTCTGAATAATCAAGAGTTTGTCACATTTATGGCTCATAACCCCAGTTAACCAGCAACATACATTCTGACTTGCATCTTCATATAAAATGAATAATGGTTTTTGCAAAAGATTCTCCAGTTTAAAATTTAGAGAGGTTCCATAAATTTTAACAGAATCTCCCTTCTTAAAATCAGTATTACTGTCTTGCATGTACCTTACATGACCCTTAGATGTTTAAATTGAATATATGTTGATAATGAAGCTAACTATTGTTGTGACACTGACTCTACTCAAGACACTCTTCCATTGGGCTTCAGTACATTTTGAAAGACTTAAGTCAGGAAATCTTTGTCCTTATGTACTCTTATAAGTGTTACACTGTTTTGAAACTGGTCAGAAAACTAATTTTTTTACATCTTGTCTTAGAAAATGGAACTCAGATTCCATTACCTCATTTAACTGAAATAACCTCATCTAAATTTGTGCCATTCTGTAGCCTCCATTGATCAGGGAACTTGTTTCAGTTGTCTAAACATAGGCATTTAAGATGCTCTAGGCAACCCAAGGCATGCCTGTACATGTCTATTGACATCTGAAATACTTTAGCATACCTCAGATATCCATACATCGCTGGCAAATATAGCACTGGACATAAAGTAAATCTTCTGGAGTAGAAGCTGAAGTCTAGTGGAATACTTCTGCATGGGATTTTCATAAAACTTTACATATAACACCACCTTTCTAACTTACTGCTACTTTACCCTTTGACTTTTCTTTCTGCAGTGAAGTACCTGATTCAACTCTATTTCTGTAATGTCTTTATGTGAAGGGCTTCATCTTTCAAAAGCTTGTCCTCTGCCTTGCTGGTAATACTACACAGATGCATTATCATTTTTTACTAATTGCTTATTTCTATCTGACACGTTATCTGAGCTTCTGTTACTTTTACAGGGTTTCCTGTTTATTCTGAAACGTGTAATTTGAATACGCAATGGAGGAATCTTTGCCTTGGTTGAGACTCCAGTATTTCCCAGGAAACATTGCTATATTTCCAATACAAGTATCAGAGACACTACCTAAACACGATTTATTTTTATATAATTTTTTCTATATATTCAAATTTGAAGTTATTATTAAATCAGTTCAAATATCATTTTAAAATTTAGTTAACTTACTGATTTAATTGTGCTAATTTAATTAATGTTAAGGTATCACTACATTTTTGCATTTAAAATGTACATTTAAGTATTAAGTACAGGCTGATAGCAAATATAGCAAGATTTTTAGCCTTGACAACTTGTTGCTTGAATAAATATCTAGCTTGAATAGCTACCAATAAAGCTTGTTAGTTATAGTAAATTAAGTGAACTAGTAAACTACAGTAAACTAAGGAGACAAGCCTATCTATTACGTGACATCAGATCACTTGTACTGCTCCAAAGAAACAGTATAACCTTAAAATAAGGTTTGTACTTGTATATGTCAATTAAAAAACTCATTATAAAAAAATTCTTTGTCACGTCCTCATAAAAATACAATAAAATAATGAAAGTAATAGCAGAACAGCAGTACTCATCTTCCAAAGCAGTGAAAGATTTCATTTCCAGGATGCACATATTATTGTTTTAGAAGTGTCCCAAAAAAAGAAATCTTAATTAAAATCTAGACTAAAAATGTAATGGATACAAGTCAGAGCTTCAGTTACAATTAGAATTAATTGATTTACAGCAATGGAACTAATTTGACTAATTTCACCACTTTTGAACCATGACAGCTGACAGCTGTTCAACCCTGAAATTCTACTCAAATCATGTTATTGAAGATAACAGTGAATATTTTTTCCCCATCTGTTTCAAATAAATATGTAGTGTTTCTTTCACATAAATTTGCCAAATAGCCTATTTAAAGTATAAATCCTTGGTCTTTCTCTTTCTTGGTTGAGTTACATAGAAGAAAGGTGCTGAAAAACATCATCTAGAAAACAGAACCCTGTTAAGTTCTTTGTAGTTACCCACAGGGCACAAAGAGTGATGATTTTCAATTACTTCTAATTTTCAGGTTCTTAAATTCCATTCTATAGACAAAGCATGGCTGATTTTTCCTCAAGAGACTCAGTTCACACTCCAGTGAGTCCTGTGATTTACAGTAAGATAAAAATAAATCAGTATTTTAAAACAACAAATATTCCAGGGGCTTTCGAGCTTCCAGTCAAACAAACAGTTCTGCCTTATTGGCTGAGATAAAATGGAGAGATTTCAACCATACAGGAGATTTTCAGTAGAACGCTGCCATACTATAGAAGGATCTCTAGGAAAAAATTTCTAGAAAAGCATTTAATGTAATTTCAATTGCAGCTTTAAATTATGCAAAAAGCTGTGTGCTTGAATTTCAAAACATACCAACGAACAATACTTCCTATAATCTCTTCAACCTGGGACTCTATAGGCACGTGACTGTCAGAAAATCCTACATATCTACCCTTAAAAATAAGGATATCTATCCAGATAAGTCAAACATCAATACGAACTTTTACAGTGTGTTCACAAAACATTTCTTCAGCAATGAAGAATTTCAGCACAAGCACATCTATAGCACTGTTTGATAGATAATAAGGCTGCACCAGGAGATGATGAGATCATTGAAGCCATGACCTTTATGAGAACTCAGTATGCAAGAGGAATAAAATAGGTTTGTCTGAAAAGAAGAACCACCCGTACAGTAGAAGTAGGATCCATCTAACCTAACTTTTGCCATCTAAAATTTCAACATTTAATTTAGCTAATTGTCTAGGCTTCAGCTATGGTCACAGAAAGGAAGAGGTGTGAATTAATGACTCCCCAGGGAGCTCAGACTCTCTCAGCTAAATATGGAGAGAACCCAGACAGCTTGTTTGGATCAGGTAACTCTTAATTGCTAAGGCTAATTGAGCTGAATCTCTCCCAGCTGCCTAGGGTTAACTGCCCCACAAAAAACTTTGTACAACAGACTTTATAGATGTAGCACTTGCTATAAGATTAAGTAAATATAGACTCATGGACCATACCGTTATCTACTATAATTCATAATGGACATTTCATTAGTACATATGTCGTAGCATTTTACGCTATCAGTTTTGCCATTTTGGTCATTCTCTCCTCCCTATGAAAAAATACTGTTTTTCTAAAGAATGGGCCTTACAAAATATACCAACTGTTCTCTAATAATAATGATGTATTTAGAAAAAGGATTTCCTTTAGTAATGATCACTTATAAGAAAAGCACTTCCAATAAAAGATGTGGTTAATGTAAAACTGAAAAAAACACTTACCTTTATACCCTGGGTACCAGGAATGCCTGGGTAGCCTGGTTCACCTGGAGCACCTGGCACTCCTATTTCTCCCTGAGTAATACAATAGCTTTGTGTTAGTCAAGTGCGGTGTGGGAAAACATATATTGCATGTTTTCTCAAGGTCACATGATATGCTTTATCTGTGATATTTTGTAATTTTATAACTGAGGATGATTGAAATAGCTGGAGAATTCATGAATGGATGTTGAATACAGAGAAGCCACAAAAGGGACTCCTAGTTCTTAACCTCAGTTTTCCAGTATCTATCTTTTTAAAGTGCCTTTTAATAGAGTTGATGTCGATTTTTCCAAATTACACAAATAAAACTATCTGAAGTAATGGCAATATTTGCAGGTTTGAACTTAATGACCAGCTGACTTACATTGCCTAAAAACTAGTATTAAATTAGTAAGAATACACCACCAAATGGATTCTGATGCAATTTTAAATTAACTACTGTTTTATTTTGAAACAAACTGCCTTGTAACTAACCATGGAAAATGCTGGAAGATCAGTAAATCATGGAAAGTAAATCAATTCCTTCCTTAGCTAAAATAATTCCAGAATCATGTTTACCTTGGTTCCTGATGATCCCGGTTTTCCCTGCATTCCAGGTTCGCCTTTATCACCCTATATAACAACACAAGAGTGTGGCTGATACATCAGTACGTTTTGTCACATGTGGAATGACTAGCAAACATAAACAGACACTGCTGGGAAATTGGTTCTTAAAAATAGGCACAGGCAGTGACTGAAAGGCTGAAGTTCTGCTCCCTTACAGGAAACCCGAAGTTTCAACGTTTTCTCAGGAAAGATGAGATACTGATGACAAAATGTGATCTGCCAGCCTCTGCTCACCTGTCCCTTCCCCACCTGCCTAATTTCCCTTGCCCGGTCATACCATGTTTGTGTGTACTGACTTCACATTTCCACCACCTTATTTTATAAAACTCTGAGAATCCTCGGACCTGTCTGAGCCAAAATATTTACTTATGTTTTTACTTATGTTTTGGGTTTTACTGTAGCCTGTGAATTAGGTATATATTCAGCATGAGGATTTTCATTAAAATCTAAGAATTATTGATTACTTCATGATGCTCTTTTGTAAGAATGAGCTTATTAAGAATGATTCTGTAAGAATCAGTTTATATTCTGAATGAGATAAATATACAAAACAGAAGCATTTTTCACCAAGTAAAATAAAGCTAACTAATTTTTAGCCATTTCATAGGTGTTCAACATTCTTTACCAATGAAAACACTAACCACTTTAAAAAATGCTACCTTCAGTATACTATTTTAAATAAATACATATGTACTTTTGGATATAAAATGGGTGGGAAATGGATCTAAATATAAACATGAAGTTTGTAAAATTGATTCTATGCTCCTAAATATTCTCTAGGACATACAATTCAGTGCCTACTGGCCAAAATTCATCTTGGATTAAATTAAAAGGTTACACTAACAGGTCTGAATTTATAGTATCTGTTTTAGTTTCCGAGACCATGGGTCAAATTAATTCTTGCTGTAGCTGCAGTGCAATCAATAAAGTTACATCTGAAATAAATTTGGCTCCTTGGGTGGAAAAAGCAGCACGTAACATTATTTAACACAACTAAAATATAAATAAATGTAACATGGGCAGAGAGTTCTGATATATACTGAGAGTTATCTGGCTCCCAGCATTGCAGAACATTTTCCAGGACTGTGAAGCTGAAACAAAGTCTCATGACCACGTCTGCAATTGTTCCAAACCTCATGGGATGACAGGCACCATTTACTGAGCCATATTAAGCTCTCTTGAGACTGAACTATCATATAAGGTAATATTGCAAAAATAATACAGCTAACTCACTAATATTCAACGTATCAAAAGATTAGTTGCAAAATCCTGGTATTTTCTCATCTATAAAGCAGTAATTTATCAGTCACAAGCAAATCAACACAAACACTTACCTTAGGCCCGGGAGCTCCAGGTAGACCAAATGAGCCTTCTGGTCCCATCAAACCCTATTTATTTGTGAAAAAGGCAGAGACATTTCTGTACTAAGTCAATGGATTCAGTATAGTGTATTAGTATTATTAGTATTATATTTCTATAGTGAAATAAACAGGATGGAAATATAATATCTTTCATCATATTACCATGAGGCTGTAGCTCTGATTACAGCAGAGTAGATTATTTAGACCTTCTATGGCCTCAGAAAGGGCTACTGCTCAATGGAAAAAAACCATGCAGGAAAAAAGCACAGCGCTGTCATGGAACACTCCTGAGAGAGAAAATTCTGCAACTCAAAACCCCGCCTGTGTGATCTAAGCTTTAACATATTTTTAATATGTCCTTAGCTATAATTGAAAGTGACACGAGAGTTTCTTAGTTTCCATTTAGTGTTCCCAAAACCAACAAGAGTATATGTGACATTCTGTAACTTTCCTTCTTTCTGACTGTGTCCCTCAATGGTTGCCGTGCCGCGACTCCTTTTGCAAACTTCATGGAGATTTATCAGGAGCAGCTAACTTTGGGGCCAGACCTTTGCATCTTCTGCAGAATCTTCAGGACTCAACTGTTCATTCAAGAACTCAGGGGCTTCTGCTGTTTCAGGCCATGACACCTCAACACATGTACAAAGCCAGAGAATTGCCAAAACAGTCCCTTGGACTCCTCTCATGGAAACGTGTTGATAAAGTCATGTTTAGCTGTCTTTGCTCCATACATAAAATAAGAGCTAAAGGGTGTTACATCATCAAACGGCTGTCTTAATTTCTGTTTAAAGCTACTCTCAAGTATACATTAGAAAAGAAATCTTTTTTGAAAATCATAATTGCCTGGCAGGAATTCCCATTTGTAGTATTTTCCCCATCTGGTGTTAGTATATGTCTTTCTCATCACTTCATCTCACTTCCCTTTGACTCTAGAACTGCACGCATCAATAAAAACAGTACATTGTTATTGTTTTATTTGGACTTGCATATATACTCTGAAATATGATCTGCTATAAGACTGTACTTAAGACGTAACATAAAATAAAAGGATAATAACACAGAAGGTCAAACAATTAAATAAGGCCTGAAAATCAAACTTGTCAGAGATTTTTATCAATTATTCTAATTTACAGTATTTTCAAAAACTGTTGTTATTATTGTTATTTAATCTTTGCTTTCATATAGATAAAAAAATACCACCTTCCATTTAGTATTAAACGTTAGGAATTATTCAGTTCCATGACATTATCTCAGGCCTCCTTCAAAAGTTACATGTGATCAAAAATAAATATATGTCTACAGTTATTTGTTACACAGATTGCAACTCATGATTTTGCCAAAAACATCTTTCTTCACTAAAAGGATGGTTTTGTTTTGGCAAAAATTTAAAAATTGCAAAAAATCAGAGTATTTGGAATAAGAAGTCATTCTATGTAGCCAGGGTTTTTAGCATTTAATAATTTTTTTAGTATTTCACCTGTGCTTTCCTGTTAACTGAGGCAGCACAGATTAACTCAGGTTTCTCTCCTGCTGTGTTGTAAGAAAGTACTGGTCACCAAAACTTTCCATCAGTAAACATAGCAACTTGCTCTGTAGGCCACAGACACGGGCCTCTGACTACAAATAAATGGTATCAATCACAAGACTAAAACTTGAGTAACTTTGCTGCCAATTTTCCTCAGTCTCAGACTTTTCCTGTTCCGTCAACTGCACATGAAAATTATTCTATTAAGCTTCAATTTCTTTAAAATAACTAATAGTATCAGACATCAAATAATTTCCAACACGTTCCTGAACTTTGAAGATTAAATCTGCTTGTTCTTATTTATATAGAAAATCGGTCATCTTATCAAAGATGATGCAGTTAAACTCGTATAATCTATTATTTGGTAAATAAAGGTTTACTATACCCTGTGCCATTTCTTTCATAATTTTGGAATAGAGATTAACAATTCTTCTCCAGCTGGAGTAAAGATTCTGAGGTCTCCTTCCACTCAAATAAGAGACAGTGTACTCCCATTAACTATTTGCTTATGGTGAATATTCAGCACCAGCTTTGTTACAGCAAGTGTAAGAAAATTTTAATTTGGTTTTGGAACCCAACTTCGATTATACTAACTGTCTTAACTCGCTTGTACATCAGGCCTGCTTCTCTACTTTTTTTATTTATGTAGCAAAATAAAGTTTTATTAATTTTCATTTCAGTCTAAGGCTTAATACAATTTGGCTGTTTTAAGTCAAATTTCATGTTATCTATTGACCTCCTCACTTCTGAAATACAGCTCTCTTCATTGTGTGGTCTTTTTGCATTCCTTGAAAGCTAACAGCCATTTCCAAAAAACGTTGTGAGATTATTATTTTCTTCTCAGATTCCTGTTCTGTGCTCGTTACTAGCATTTTAATCAGGAGAGAACAGAAAGCGCAAGTTTGGGGAGGGATAGTGGGAAGGGAGGAGAAATGTGACTGGGAGGTTTCTGGCTCCTTTCAAACTGTCACCTCAGTGTAGCCCTGTGTTTCACGTCACGTAACACGCTGAGAGCCTACCCTCTACCAACTCCACGCTAGATCACTTCTAGTTTATGCCCACACCAGTCCTTGGATTACAGAAGTGGTAAATGTTCATCACAAATGTCCCTCATTTATCTCATATCATACAAAGTGGAAATACTATGTGTACAGAATAGCTTCTTTTTTATTAAATTGGATATGTGTATATATCCACATTGACATGCAAACATATACCAGTGAAAGCAAATCGGAAAATAAGTTTAGTATAACTAAAGGTCAGGCATATATCTGCAAGAAAGGGAGACGTAAAACCCAGTTGTCCTGGCTTGCTTTCTTGCATTTTCGTTACTAGGTCATATTTAATATATACCATTTAAAAAATTACAGGAAGACAACTACATGAAATCAGTACGCTGCAAGAAGAAAACTTTCAGATGCAACACAGGAAAAGCTTGAGAACATAATCTGAAAACTGTGGCATGTAAAATTAAAAGACAAGAGCCTGTCCTGAATAAAAATAAAGAACAATTCAAAGACATAAGATACAGTATTACTCCCCCATTTTCCAGAGCTGACACTATTTAGATGGCAGATAAATTAATAAATTACTGACATTGGCAATGTAATAGGGATAGTTATTACTGAAGAAGAGCTTGTTACCGAAGAACTTTCCCAAGGTATTAATAGACCATTCACAAGCTTTCCATCTGTTTCTTCTGGAACAAACATATTCAGCGTGACTAATACAAGGAAAATCCCACTATCTTTTCTGGTTGAAATTCCCTAATGCCATATAATGTACTCAAATATTCCATGCATCAATTTCCTACTTACTTTATCAGGTGACAAAAGATATATTAAACTAGTTGACAGAAAACATGAATAAATTATTTTCAAGTGTATTAAGAACCAGATGTTATTTATCTATATGAAATTAGAAGAAAACATGGTAGGTGAGTTACATGAATAAATACACACACTTTGGAATCCCACGAGTCTTTATTATAGCTGATGATACAGCCTTCTTTCCGGCATTTTGTTCAACTTTGTCGGAAAGAAATGAAGAAAAAATTTCCAGGAGTAGGCAATAAAAGTGATTAGAGGCATAGGTGAGAGACCAGACACACACGTGTTAACGAGGAGTAGGGGCATTTGAACTTCCAGTTCGGGCAATGTTTCATCCAAATTTGATCTAAGCAACTGCAATAACTTCAAGGAAATTTACTCATTCCAGAGAGGATCTTTACGTGGCTGAAAAAGTCCTTTAAGTTCATGAAAAGAAAATGAACCACCATTAATTTCTCACTTTATACAAAAGGGCTTCTGACAGCTGTAATGTAGTGGTCATGCCTGCAGTAGAGTCAGGAAAGGAAAAGCTGCTGGGTGGATGCAGCTGTACATCGTGCACAAAATTCTGAATGTATTGACTGACAGAGTAGCCCAGAATTTGTAAAACCCAAAACTGGTTTCAATCTCTCTCTCCAACCAGGACTGCACTGGTTCTGATTAAGAAACTGCAAGCATGGAAGAAAGAAGTGAGCGCTTCAATACATTTACAGACATTCATATGCTTATATATAATCTTAGTTATCTGGAAACCAGAGTCAAGTGTTTTAAAACCTAGCATTATTCAGAGAGCAAGTTCAAGTGCGCTCTGCTTTGTCTGTGGTTGTCTACAGAGATATAGGAGAAAGCACAAACCACATCCTTAGCTCTTTGGATTTTTTTTTTGATGAAAAACAATGAAACAAAGTGAAAAACTAAGAAAATAAATAGGAAAGAACAT
Source organism: Arenaria interpres (assembly GCA_013399435.1). Lineage (NCBI taxonomy): Eukaryota > Metazoa > Chordata > Aves > Charadriiformes > Scolopacidae > Arenaria > Arenaria interpres. The sequence goes on along the minus strand of VXAK01017218.1, from coordinate 61,500 downwards.
GAGATCTGTGGACTGTACAACTTTGAAAAGTCTATTTCCAGTTTAATAACCTCCTCAGCTTCTTCAAGGGATAAACAACATATCCATTTGGATTCCACATGACTAAGCGGTACTCAGCACAATCCTAGCATGCTAAAGATTTAAGAGTCCTTTGTCAAATCAATGATCTGACAAACGCACAATCGAAACCAAAAAACCAGCTCAGATACGGTGAGGTTTACTTGTGATGGGATAGACATACACTACTGTACAGACACAGAGCAAGTCTCTAGATACAGGACTGTATGTGACTGTTCCTCCCTTTGGAGGTTTGAACAACCCGACTGATTACAAATGAAATCTAGCACCTCATTTAAATACAACCCAGATGCAAGATCAAATAGAGACTTGGGAGGGGTCTGCAAAGATATTCTCTCTGAAAAGTAAAGTTAGACTACTACTCAGACTTAAGATTCTGAAGTTCACCCATCTTCTGACTGAAGAGAAAAGGCAATCTTCACAGAAAAATAGAGAATAAATGGCCAGTGAAAAACATGAAGTCTTCCCACAATTGACATAACATTCTATTAAATTAAAGACCTTCTCACCAAATAATCATGCAAATAATCCCATATAAAATTACAAAATCCCAATAAATTTGAGGCAGAAAAAAACCCAGACATGCTTTCAGGGAGAGTGCAGTGAGTGTTACAGATACTGAAAGGACTTTAACTGAGCTGATGCACATAATCAAAACTTCAACATTAAGATATAATAAAAATTAGCAAGTATAGAGAGGACTCAGATTTAGATAATCCTTAGGCCAAGTACACGGTCTGTTTAGCCAGGCAGGCATATATTACTCTTACTAGCAGGAGTAATTGGAGAAGAGGCTCTTTCTAGAAATAAAGAACCATCCAGCATCCCTATGTATTGTAACTGGAGTGTACAGTCTTCTGTAAATCCTTTATTGCCACATGTGCTGGGTATGAGAAGAGCATGGGACTCCTTATCACCTAGCTCAGAACATCCACATACCAAAACTGCCTTAGCTGGCCAGATGTAGGGAAAAATCTGGTTAAATGCATCTGAATTCATCTTTTAGTGATCCTTACCAATGGAAAAGTAATAAAGCATGATCTCTCTCCGTGACTTCAACTCCAAAAGTGTAAACTCTAAAGGAAAGCAGACTGTATTTCCAGTTGAAAGCAAAAGAGACAAAATTTTGGAAAACTCCATTCATTAAAATGACATCAAGAACAAATTTCCCACTATGGATTCAATACTCTAAAGGGAATAAGAATGTGTGACACGACGTTCAAGACTCATATATGACTTAGATATCTGACAAAACAATTGCAGTATCTTCCCAGAAAAGAAGAAAAACCCTTTTATTACTTCACTTGGGGATGGAAACAATCATGTTTTCAGTCACTATTTGCTTATAGCGAACCCTTAACCTGGGCTCCCCATAAACAAACTCTTCCTAAAGCTCTGAATTCTAGTACATGAATGTGTACTTTCTTTTTCTCTGGAGAAAAGATTACTCCTGGTTTTGGGTACCTTTTCTGTCTTAGGAGGGAAACATGTACCAGTAACAATCTGGGCAGAGAAGTGCCATATCCTGAGGAGCATTCCAGTGCTAGCATATAAATGACCCTTACGCTACTAGTTACCTTCATACTCCAATGGTTAACTTGGTTACATGCAGCAACACGTAGTTATGCATGCCTGCATGGACCAAGTTAGTCACACATGTGTTGCTGATTTCCACCCAAACAAGGATTCTCTTTAGAATGGGGAATGATGCAGTGGGATGTAAGCCCCAAATAGTTTTGTATCAGGTCTGCCCTTATGTACTCTAGAAGATGGTAAGCTTACAGAAGCCAGAGGATCAAAAGGTCTACCCTGAGATCCTTGGCATCCTCTTTCTTGGAGGTTCCTGTCACCCACCAAAATGAGGCACAAGCTACCACAACAACTTGGGTAAACATCACTGGAGTCACTGAGAGCAGAAAAGAAAGGTCCCTGAAAAGATTATTCCTGTCCTGCAATGACAGGTAGATACCAACAGTAAGATGGCCTTAGCAGTGTGACAGCAGACTAATCAGTGAGGAATGAACATCAAGCTCCTTCTAGAGAGCCATTGAATCTCCTGTATTTGGCCTTGCAGATATAAGTGTGTGTTTCTTTAAGTTCAGAATAAGCCATCTCCCTTTATTCTAATTCTAACACTACAAAGTGGCATCTGAAACCTGTTTGTCTTTTGGAATGGATGAAATCTAGCCTGATGGCTGGATGTCAAGAGGAAGTTCACTACTGATGAAGCATTTTCATAGGTAAAGACCTTAGAAAGACATGGGGTAGATAAATTGAGAGACAGAAAAGTTATGAAACTGAACAATGCAATCTGGTAACAATCGCCAAAATCCAAGAACTTGGAGCAATGTTCTCTCACCTGTTGCCAAAATATCAAGAGGCTTAACATAACAATAAGAGCAGCAAAGAGAACAGTTCACAGCTTTCACCCACAATTTCTACACCTCAAATATGCCGCCAGGCTAAAAACTTACATTTATTTGCCATAGCCTTGTCTTTTGCTGCTGATAGAAGGGATATTGTGACTTCTAACCACAGCTTCTCTATTTAGGAATAAAATTGTAAGTGCCATTTGTACCTACAGGGCAGGCATCACTATCTAAGCTTCTCAGTCTCTTCTTCCATTTCATGAATGCCATCTGCTTATTTCTAACGAGTTTTCTGAAGTCCTGTCCAGTGCATTTGCTTCTTGCTGCTGTTCCAATCTCTCAGTGTTGTCCAGATAATTTCATTTACTACTTCCTTTTACCCTTCCATTTCAGACAGAATTAATTAGCAAGGGAATTATTGCTCTGAGATTAATTTTTGTAAAATTTTTTATATGTTAGTTCTCTTATTTATCAAAGCAATGCTATCAAAGCATTTATAAGAATCTGATACATCTTCTCGGTTTAGATATTAGAAAACTGATCACTATTGTTATGAAAATCTGTATCACAGAGTTGGACTTGTTTATTGGACTTGGTGATTATTTATCTTCAAATGCATTGTCCACGCTAAAGAAATTAAGCAGTATCTTACAGTTTTCATATTTACAGTAATTATATTTATCCCAGTAATAACACCACAGAAATGCTGAAATTTCCCAATTACATATTTTCATAAATAAATAAACAACTGCTTTCTTGACTTCCTGAGAAACTGAAGTTTCTTCTATTTGGACTGGCTATGGACAAGCCTGTTACATGGACAACATAATAGGTAACAAGGCAAGAAAAAAGCACGTGATTTTCTTCCCATTGTTGTCACACATTAAAACATTTGCATATGCCATTCAGCTACAAATCAAGATGTGTTAGCTTAAGGTCAAATATAGGGTAAAACATAGGTTCTTTAAGTAAATAAAAAGTCACATCAAACATCTTCTTTATGATGCTAAGTCATGGATCTCTCAGGAACGTCAGAAGCATTTTAGTTAGCAAAGAAGAGAAAATATATCAGCAAAGATGAGAAAATATCTCAAGCACAAAACAAAAACTGCAAAAAGACATGCTCACAGTGAGGATCATTAATAATGGAACCATGTAAATACTGTTGAACTTTTCAATAGAAAATATAATTATTTTTAAGGCCACATATGTTCAACCAATGATGAAATTCCTACTAATTAATGAAAGATCTCTAACTAGCAGCTGTCCCTTTCACCTTTAAAATGTAAATTTTTTAAAATATATACATACTTGCACCAACTTGCAGAGCAATAAGTTACTACTGTGATTTCTAAAGGATTATTTAGTACACAGAAATCACCTTACTAGGACAGTAACAAAGGCATGGTAAGCTGGACTGTCCAAAAAGAATTAATTATTTTCAGCTTCTTACATTACAAAATAAAAATCTCTCTCGAAGCATTTTGGTTATTCGGTGATCTTAGCTCTTCTCAGAGTCTCCATCAAAGGAGCACTACCACAAAAGCATCCTGAAATTCATCTTCAGAAGTCCATTGCACACTATGACAGTATTTAAGTCAGTCTTAAGTTTCAAAATAAATTTATCTGAGTACTCTCAAGGTTAATTCAAAGTTAATTAATTCAGAAAGTAAATTTAATTTAAATGCGTTTCTTGGGTTTGTTTATCAAATGTACAGTCAGGAAATAAATTTTTAAAGAAAAGCTGGCATATAATATTTTCAGGGGAATTCAGAGATTAGATTTAGTCTGATGATATTTGTCAACCTGAAAACTGCTACTTTATCTGCCATTGCTTGTTTGCTTATTACAAGTAGAGAATGACAGCATCAGAATTATTTGTTAATATTAACACCATTTCACAAACTTACAGTATCCCCTGGTGACCCTTTTGCTCCTGGTTGACCTGGTGGTCCAATTTCACCCTATATTTTTTATATAAAGAGAAGAATTATGTGATTAATGTATGTATAGTTAACAAATTTGTTAAATATTCTTTGATTATGAGATGTTTAAGTTAGGATTATTTCTCAAAGTATTATGAAATTAACTTTGTTACTTTTAACTTATTCATTCCTTCTGGAATAATTGAAATAAAACCTAATGAGAGACTTTCAAATATGCCACAACGAATTTGGAGCATGTCTCCATTCATTTGCAGTGTGATTTGATGTCCTAAACCTCCACTATGAAAACAGGTTTTAATAGTGTTTTGAACTGTTAATAATACCTTTTGTCCTTTTGCTCCTTGATTTCCAGGGATTCCAGGAATTCCCTGATGGGAAAAGACAAAACCGTTTAAATATATAGAATAGTTTCTCCAGAAAATAATATTTAAACCCCCCTTCATGTCCTCATAAATTTAACATTTGCCATATGATTGGAGTTCAAAATACGGGCAGGAAATAGAAAATTAAAAAAACACATGAAGAGAAAAGAGCTTCAACTGGAAACGTGCAAAACATTTCATCTGGGGATACAGTGCAACTCTAAGGTTCTGTCACTTCCCAGTGCTTTCATGCCAGGAGTCCATGTGTGCCATGTGGCAGGCTCAGATGCTCCCAGTTGCCCACCAAGGGCTGAAATGCTTTTCTGAAAACCCTGAGCGACACAGGGAAAGAAACCATGTTTCATTATCCGTATGATTTCCCACATAAGATAGAGCAAATGCCCTGGTCAACAGGACCATGAGTATAGCAAGTCCTATTTTCCCACCTAAAATACAGTGATTACACAAGAGATAGCTATAATGATAGTTGATGCTAGCTAGCTTGTACCTCCAGAAATACTTGAAGATCTCTGTCATCTCCTCAGCTTCATTGCTCATTTCAGCTCTACAGTATACCTCACAGTTTTCTTACAGTGATCATTTAATTGAACATAACTCAGTTTTAAAACAAAACTCCATATATATTTAAAACTGTAGTCTACATTCAGTTAATCTATTTTTTGCCTCAAGTAAAACTGTTGAAATTTATTGGACAGACACTGTTCTTACTTGTATCATCATTAATCTGCAGCAAGAATTTGGCTTAGAGACTTTGCGTTTTAATCTAATACTGAAATTAATAAACTGCAGTGAAAACAAGAGGTTTGTTCTAGACACCACCAAAACAAATGTATTTTGTGGGAAAAAAAATTAATACGAACGTCACAACCAGGAACAACCTGATAGTTTCCATATGGATTGCATCTGTGCAATGCTGGCTTGGAAAAGATAGTTCCATTGTTTTGCAGTTTACACCCAGCTTTTAGTTAATAATGACCCCATCAAGCAGAAACAGTTCATTGGTCAATGGCACAAGAGTTAACAATGACATCCTGAGTATTTTACAGGTCATCAAAATTCCAACGTACCTACCATTAAAAGAAGAGATCAAAGAATATAATAAACAGAGCCAGAAAACAATGCCTCATTCTGAGACTTATATTCACATTGTGGAACATAACTCCTCTTGCTAAACTTTTGTCCAAAACCGCCTTAGATCTTCTGCACAAATAAAGAGATGGGAAATAGAGCATATTTATCACCTCATTTAGGGACTTCCAGACATGTCCATGAGTTCTCAGTATAATTACTTAAGTTAATTTCTGTAGCTGTAAAATGTAAAACTAGATTATAAATATCTGTACCTGTAATACAAAACAGAACTTCATATATGTTGAAAAAACCTCCCACTAGGCAGCAGCCTTCTGCTACTGAAAGGATTTTGATACCAAAGCTTTCCATGGTTACATTTCTATGCTATTTGCAGGGCTGAGGGAAAAAGGTTCCACGTACTTATCCAACACAGCAAACGATTTACCATTATAAAAATATGCCTAAAAGAAAAAACACAACATCTCACTGTGCTGTGCTGAACTTTCTTGCCTAAAAGAAACTACACATACAAGACATTTAACTTTATCGTTGTATAGGTAACAAAGAAAGATAAAACACAAAGAACAACAATTGTAAAACCAAGTTGTGTTTCCTTTTTTTTTTCTTTTCCTTTTTATTTTCTTTCTTCTGATTGACTCTGTACTTCTGCAATACACAGAACTTGGGCTCTTATTTCAGTGGGAGCCGGTCCAGTCCCTTAAAATTCTCTTACGGCTCATTGACATTCACTCAGCTAAGAACGAATCTATCACTTATGCTAACGTGAGTGATTCCCAGAGTACACGGGGTGGAGATTTTCAGTTATTCTCCTCATGTCAGGTAGCACAAAAAAAGAAGAATGAAGTGGCTAATTTGGTCATATAGAATGAGTTTTTCCCCATCAGAGTTACTCTTCTGTACAGTTTCCATGGTTCAGTAATTACAAAGACTAATTTCTGTAGGATGAACTCCAGGATACGTAAAAAATTAAATTTGTTTTCCTTCTCATTATCTATTCCCAATCTTTTACTTCCTTTTACATGGATAATCTCTAGTTATGCCAATTAAAATTATTTACACACTCCCAGAAGACAAGGTTAAAAAGTAATTTAGATAACCGGAGTTTCCTCCCTAATTTCTAGGTCAAAATCCAAACGAAGGTTTCGAAATGTGTCTGGTTCCTAAATAGAGATTCCACATGCAGTACAAATCCTCAGAATCTGAGCATTTTTTTGTCCACCATGAGTAATAAGATGCTTTTAAGAGGAAGTTATGTTTAATAGGGTGACATAACACTAACTAAGCTATCAAAGAAACCTTACTCTGACTATCAAAAAATGTATTCTTACTTTAAAGCATGAGACAAAGCAACTAACTTTGCTCCATTTGTATGAAGAGTATATTGTAACTAAAATTATCACAAACACTTGCGCTTAATCCAAACTTAATACGAAACAGATTCATCATGCAATTTTTCTGCCACTAAGGGAAACACAATGTTTGGAACTACTGCAAATGGGAAAACTGCCACCCACTGGGAGTAACAGAATCAATGCTATGGAATAATTCATGATTCATTGGCTATGGAAAAAAACTGCCTTTGGGGATGCCTTTGCAAAGCTCTTAAGCAACAGTTTGTTCATATGAACTAAGAAAAAGGGTTGTAATTCTAGATTTTGTCTTTCCAGAAAACTTATTAAATGGTTTGTATTTATCATATATGCAGTTATAATACCAATAAAACATAGCATTATATTTCTAGCCAGAATAGCTAAAAATCAAAGCATCTACTGCGCTTTAATGTTTTCTATCCTTACATGAGTTGGACCATCTCACACTTCTGAATCAGTTAATTTGTTCCCCTTCATTTTTTAAATCAAATTTCATGTAGGGTTTATTCAAGTGTTTCTTCATATTTAAAAACGAAGTTTATTCCAAACCTTACCACTGCCATAGTTCTTTCAGCATCACCAATCTGACTTTCTCAACTACTTTCACTTCATTCAAACGCCTTCCTCCTTTCTCTGAATCTTCCTCTTAAAGTCTTCCCTTACCCCATAAAAGCCTGTAATAGTAGGCATTATTTAGCCTTAATCAGCAAGTGCTATATTCACATGAAATTTAAAGCCAGCAAGATAGCCTAGTAAAGCTAATTCCTTGGTTTAAAAACGTGTCTATTCTAGAAGATTCTCAACTGCAGTTTATCACTCACTGCTGAGTTTGTGCCTATAAACTAATGTGGTCACGTATCAGTCTGGCAGCTAAACAAGATTTTTTTATTTATTGAGACATTGCTCTCTTTGCCTTTATTCAACCTCTTTTGCCTGTTTAATCATTCATCTTCCACCCACTGTTACCTATGAGTACCTAGGAGCCTGTCAGCTTTCTAAGCTCTTGTTACAGACCTGGGGAGGCTTTGCAAGCTAACTCAAAACGTCTCTGGTGTCACTGCACATGCTGTAGGATAGCTGATCTACCTTTTGAAAAATATGTCAGTCTGCACTAAGGACTGAGACAGATGTTGCAGCTGCCCTCCTACATCTCAAGTGTCAATGCCTAGGTGACCAAATCCCGCACACCTTGATGTCTCATACCCTGGGAGCAAAAAATATCTCTTTTCTTTGTTTGTTTGTCTATGGCTGGTCTGATAGACCTCTATAGGCTCAGATAGCAAAAGCTGCTGACAAGTTTTCACATTTGCTAGGAGCCATAAGACATATAAGTATAAACTAGGCTATCCAAAGATAAAAGGAGCTATGGGTATGCTTTACTTGCAAGAAATAGCAATGCTGAGCCATGGGTCTCACAGCTCCAACACAGAATGAAGCTCATCTGCATATGCAACTAAATCCCCTGATGCAGTCTTCCTCAGCTCCAGCCCCCCAAGCTGGGACTTCAGAACAGCTAAATCACGAATTTGTTTCTACTGTGATGATGAGCTTCAACAATGACACATATACAATTCCGTATAAATATTCTATGCTGTCCCAGTTTTAGCAATTTAAATAAATCATCTATTCTTTGATAATACCTGGCAGATACAATGGATTTAACTGTAAAAGGAACATGGTTTCACAGTCCCTGGAAAATCTTTCTTGTAGCTTTCAGTAATCATGAAGTGTCTATTTTTGTTTCGGATGATATTAAGCAGCTGGATTTTTTTCCACATAGGCCCACAAAAAAATCCATTAAGAAAATTGCCTGAGGCCTTATATACAGATCAACTAAGTGTAAGCATTTTTATTCAAGCTACATTTCTCAAAATATGTTTCCCACTTTTTCTAGCTAGTATTATGGATTATCTGTATCTCCCTCGGACTTAACTGTATGCTTTCGAAGAGCAGAAGAAACCATGCGTAAAAACTTTTTCCAGAATGAAACAAAACTATTTTACTCCTAACATGAATATTTTTTTAGCCTATTCTATTCTTTATTTTCTGCTCCTGTCTTTAATATTCCCCATCTCTTCAGTGCAGGGTAGGACTTCATTACTGAGTACTTGCTGATAGCCCTAGTATGGAAAGTAGGTGTTTCTAGACTACAGATAACATATCCATTATCATCAAATTCTCTCTCTGGAAGATGCAAAATTATGGAATAGTTCCAAAATCTTCTCTGTTATTAGCAAATTGTTTTGCAGTCAATTCCCCAAGAAGATGGAGATAACATTAGTATAATTGTCTCATTATTATCTTCATTTTCTTAGGGTAGGCATACAAAACCATACTCTTTCAACATACTGCTTTAAACAGGCTCCTCAATGAATATAGTACCTCTGGACTTATTTTGTAATGTGTCAAACATTTGATAAATAGCGTCTAGGACAACTCACTATGGAACAGTTTTCCAAATTATCCATTCTTCTTTCAACATCAGTACAAAAATACTTGAAATAATATAATTTTTCTCTATTAAAAATGATCATGATTTTAAAAGTTATGATAAAACAATACTTCCTGTTTAAACAGTAAGACCTTCTGAAAAAATGAAAAAGCAGTAAACTGTAAGGTAAACACAGACCCTTTATTTCAGAGGTCATTATTCAGGGGAAAATATTTATCAGCTTCTCTACTACTATTGTTGAATATTATGGTTTATGTTACAACTTAAGATAAGATAGTATCTGCTTTNAACTCTATTTTGTTTAAATTACATTTATTTTTAAAAATTGATCCATTGAGTAACATTTATAAACTTTTGTTAAAAGATGGTTACATTCCAGACTGTTGCCCCTTTACACAACTAGAATTCAAACTGTCTCCCCAGTGATCATTCATAATTCAGGCAGTGACACAAGCCCTACAGAAGACTCCAGCAAGGCACTGAGAAACTGTAATCAGAGTTTCAATCTCAAAAAGTCCATAGGCTTTTTAAGAAGATTGCCAGAACGGTGTTAATTTTGACTCAACTCTTTCTTCAACAAGGTAACTGCTAATCGGGGTAAGCTGAAGGATCAGCTTTAAAACAGATAAAAGTCATGACTACTGGTAAAAAGACATTTTTTTCTAGTCTATATGAATTCTCTGAATTATGTTTCAATCAAATGGCTCCTGCCACTCTGAAAAAATCTGCAATTCTGATTCTGGGAAGACACTAAAGGAATTACATGAATTATAGCAATAGATCAAGATTCACAAAAGATATCTATCAGCCCAGATGTTTCCATGATCCCTTTAAACACCTGGAAAATACAACTGTTTATGTATTACTGATCCTTCCTTGACAAGGCATACTTGATGATACAGAAGAGATTTACTGGAGGTATGTAAAAAAGTACAAGTCAAGCCATAATTTGGATAAAAGCACAACAGTCAAGATATTTTTTAAAAGATTACAGCAAAGACTTGATAATACTAATAGAATGAAGGACACAAACCCAATTTGGATAATGGATTAAACTGTCTACTGGGGAAAGTAGCAAAATATACGTAAAAGAAATTCAATGAAGCTGCATCTGCTACAACTGAGTAGTTGGAACTGACGACAAAGAAAAATGGGCGAAATACAAAGAAGCATTCCCACAGACATAATGAGCATCCACCAGACTAGCATAGCAGCTTTAAATTAAATGCAGGAAAGGAAAAAGCATTACCAAGATCTTTGCAGTTATGAGATCAGAGTTTGCAAACACTTTTTTTTTTTGGCAATTCAGTTATTAAAAATAAACCACACATATGTTAAATGTGGAATGCAGTGACCCCTGTTGCATTGTCAACAACACAGCTCTTGGAAAACTATAATTTGAAAGTTGGAAATACTAACAGAAAATGGAAACTGTATGTATTCTGACACAAGCTCAGACTGCTGTCGCTGTTTCTTGGAAATACCCTTCAAAATAATGTATCAGACTTGTCTAATCTTTGTGGATCCACAGGTGGCCAGACAAAACCCAAACCCACAGCCTCGCAGGTGACAGCGCGATGCCCTGCCATGCCAGGCACCAGCCTTACAGACTGCAAATTACTATCCAATCTGTCGAAAAAATGAACACTGACTTCTAACAGCTGACAAACTGACCCTGGTTTGATACTCACACATAAACACACCGATATTCAAGAAGTTGCATGCCTTCAAAATGTTTTAAAACTTCTCCACTACTTCAATCATAGAGAAAAGCTTATGATAAGAGTCACACAATTTGAGCAACTTGCACACATGAGAGGGCAATCTGAGGATGGCAGAGGGTCCTCAAATGGCACTGACTGCTGCTCTGCTCCTCGCACCCAACACACCCAGCTGCCTGACACTAAAGAATCGCAGTTTCGTTCACGCCGGTCACACTACTGTGGAAGAACACAATTTTCAGCCACCCTCCTTTCCTGTAGTAAGGAGCCACTCAGTAATAAATTAGCAGCAAGCAGGTTTAGCAAGAAATCATGCCTTTTTTCCATATGGTGCATACTGTGAAATCTGTCACAGGATGTAGCAAATGAAAACAGTAAAACTGTGTTCCAAAAAGAACTGTAAAACTGCTAGAAAATCGGTCCATTGCTAGCTATTAAGTAGGATGGGCCAGCATGCATTTTTGGCTAAGGAAGTCCCAAAATGTCTGACAGGCAGAATCTGGCAGTAAATAACAGGTCAAAAAAAAAATAATCATTTTCTACACACTCCTAACCATTGTCAAAGAAAAAGTCCTGTGACAATTCCTTCAGGCTGAGTCTTCTTGGCAGTTTTTATCTGTTTAAAAGCTAAGAAAAGTTGGTCCAGAGATTGGGATCAAATCCTTCCAGAGCACAAAGAAGAAAAACCACACTTTGATTCACATAGCAATCACTAAGACTGAAGTTAATTACTAAATCTAATTACTAAAGCAAAAATTAATTCGCACAATACAAGTCAAAGGTTGTTTCTTAAATTGTTTAATATTTCTATAGTACGTTTCTTTAGTGTATCTAATAACCTTGATTTTTCTGGTCCTGTAGTAATTTATTCCATATTGGTCCAATATAAGTAAAATGCATCAAAATCCCAAAGTCAATTTTTTTAAAGACTGACCTAAGAACAGGATTCCATAAGCACTCATTCCTTGTCACTCATTAGCCCACAGTACTATTTGATTTGTGATATGTAATCTTTTCAGAACAATGGCTAAGCACAAATATACAATATTTTTTAAATTATCTATCTGAAAAAACTCCCAAATGCTGGTCATAACATACGTAATAATCAAGACTTCCAATACAACAACATGTGCTACAAATGAGAAAAATATGTTATGTTATTTTTATCTTTTTTTTTTTTTTTTTTCCTCTGGGAAAAAGAGGTCTTCCTTTGGGAAAAAGAGATCTTATACCATCATAATATTTTAATCTTAGCAGAAACATTAATTAAAACTTACAAATGAATTTAAATTCATTCCTATTAAAGATTGTTTAGTTTTTTGTTTTATTATGGATGGGAAGCCAGCCTGTATTCAGGCAAGACTACCCATAGCTTCAATTTACTGCACATTTAATACACCAGCTGCACCAAATTTGCCCAAATTTGCTAGTCCTGTAATTACTTGAGTGCCTGAGACTTGAGTATCAACTTCTCCATTTCAGGCTTAAAGCTCTTTGTGTACTGTCTTCGTTGCTTCCTGAATCTCAGTTACGAAACCATCTTTACCACCTTCTTTGTAGCAATATTGAATGTAAGCAATACTAATGCAGTTCCTCTGATGAAAGGATTTTTAGGGCTCACAAATACTGCAGATCTCCCTTATTTAACTTCATTATATCTTTCCTACTTCTACACCACAAAGTATCTATCTTGAACAACTGGCATGACCCTAACTGAGCATACTGCACAAGAATAACGCAATGCTATTGATCATGAAGGACATACGGAAGAAGCATGACAAGAAACTACTTTGATGGCACAGCTACCACTTGAATACAAAAATAACAAAGAAGTCCTGCTTTAAGTTGTTTGCTTGTTTTTCCCTTCCACGTTTTCTGGAAGGGTTCATTTCAATTAACCGATCTAAAAATCTAAACTGTCTCAGCCAGTTAAAAGAAACTTCAGAAGAAAATGACCCCTTCTATTGGAGACAAGTTATTTCATGATGGGATGAATAAGCCTATGCAGATATTAGTTTCATATCAGAGAAGAACCACAACATGGTTGGAGATGGACTAAATATGTCTACTTGACTATACAAGGCAAAATGAAAATCATTCTGGATAATTATCAGAGTATAGGCTGTAGATTAGATGCCCACATGCAGCACTTAGCCCTGGAGGAGTTACATCTAGATTGCTTCATATCACCACCCTGACCAAAGTTCTCAAGGACATTGTAACTCAGACCTTCTGAGGACATAGGTACGGCAAATCTTTTCTCTGGCTTGTCCCATATGTTTAAAAAAAAGGATGACTAGCAAGAAAACTGGCTATCCTGTTACTACCCTGCTGAAGTTGGATCAGGAGTCGGAAAGGGAAACATCCTTCTGGTAATTCTCTTTCTACTTGTGGTTAAGTAACTCACCATAAACACGTTGAGAAGCACAGAATAGAACAGCAATGTGCAAGTTAAATCAACAGGAATAATGAATATTTATGGCTGCTACATTCTAACTGAGTGTCCTCTTCATTCATAACCTACTGCCTATGTTTGGTTCCCACATACAGTGATCAGCGGAGGGGAGTTTCTCTTTGGTTTCCAGAGTCACTGGGAACTCCAGCAGACACTTACCTAAGCTATAAATCAAAATGCTAATTCGTATTTTTCATAGTGTATCAAGAAAGGAAGACAGAAATATTTAGGGGATGTGTTAAAGGCATCTAGACATCTCTTCTTTTGATTATTCTCTAGCATGAACATTAACAGAGACAGAATTCATACCAAGAAGTGGGTGTTTTCCCTAGAAACCTGAAACACCACGTCCCCGTGCTCTATGGAGCAACATTTGAACACATCTAGGAATTTATCCTTGAGCCATACCACTAAGATTCAAATCACACTTTACATTACTGTCACGCCAAAATGCAAATGATACAGACCACTGACAATCGATAATGTGTGTGCCTAAAAATGAAATACGAAATTGCACGCACAAGCAGAAATTGCATTGTGAAGCATTAGCTCCTATAGCATTGCCCATGACTACATGTAATTACCAATACACAGTTTAAAAAGCTGGGTCTAAATTTTGCATTTATACATCATAAACAGGGGAAAAAAACCCTACACAAACTCTGCTTTTATTCCCCATATATTACAATGTTAGTGCTAAAACTTTATTGTCTGACAAATATCTACAGACTCAAGACATTTCCATTTTGCAGCGTAAGTTAAAACAACGCCAAAAAATCCAGACCCATCTTGATTTTCCATAGCTTGCTTCTGAGACCTGACAAAATGAAAGAACACTGTAAACACAGTGTTTAGTGACTTGCCACTTAGGACAGGCACATATTAATTACATATACATGCACTTTGCAGTCTAACAGAGTTTAACGTACAGGACACTTTCTGTGCGGTTGAACACAGCTGCTGAGCAATAATCTTGAACACAATTGCTGTGAATTACAGATGAAAGTAACGCAAAAATTGCATTCTTATTTATAATCTGGTGAACTAAATTAGTACGTTCTATGCAGTGTATTTTTGCACAGAATCTACTGTCTAAATAACCATTTATTGGTATTAATATTTTTTTATTCTATTTTTAATTCTGTTAGTAAAGATACTAGAAACTGGGGCATTTTATATCCTACCTCTGTAATATGTGTGACAGCAGAAAATTAGCACAGACAAATACACAAATAGTAAGGCTAGCATTGCTGCAAAACATTTAAGAACAAAGAGAAAAAAATATCTTGCATATTACTTACTTGTAACTCCTCTGCCACAATCCACAAATAGGGTGTTTACTCCACTGGTTGTCAAAAACATTCTCCTTCACAAAAGAACTTTTTTTTCATTTTTTGCCCTTTCTTGCCAATAAACTGCAAAAATGTTACTTCAATTATTTCAAATACTTTGTCACAACGTATTTTGGTTAAAAGGTGATGTATATACGACTAAATCAGGCCAAAATGATGTGATGATACTGTCACCCATTAGGGACTGCTGGGTACTTTGGCTGTCAGAAATTCATTCAAATTTGTAAGTATATCCTATGCATATAATTATTTTTCTGATGCTAGGCATAACGTTCTTGTTGAAGAACATACAAAATCCATTTTGTTAAAGATGCAGTTTCCAATGTGCTATCTATATAACTGAACAATTTCACAGTGTCTTGAAGTGTTCCTTGAAAATTGTGGGAGTTATGAAGAAAACTGTAAGGCAAGAATAATGGAGAGATGTTGCTATTTCAAGATCAATCAGTCCATGTGAAACGTTACTTACTGGTAGTATAAACACCAACTTCCCTGGCACTTAAATGGCAGACCAATACACAACATATACCTCCAAACATTCTCTTTAAGCATCTCCTACTTCAGAAAAGACTTTCTTGGATGTATGAAATTAGCACACAAGTTCAGGACTGTCCTAAATATTGTTACTGACATCATGTGGATCAAAAGGAACGCAAAAGAATCCTTTTTTAAATATCACATGTAAAAGGAAGTGTATGTTAATCACTTAAACCTATTTTTCACTAGTTTTACTATATAGCTTTCAAGCCCTTTAGAGGTTATTCTCTTCATAGCAGTGTGAATTAACTCATTATGCCTGGAAAGTATTAGATCAGATCAAATTAAATTAAACACTTAAGCAAACACATAAGCTCCATGATCTTGCTGGGCACAGAGGTGAAACTGATCAGCCTGAAGTTCCTCGAGTCTTCCTTTTTTCCCGTTTTGAGAATGGGAGTTAGGTTTCCCCTTTTCCAGTCAGCGGGAACTTCACTAGACTGCCACGACTTCTCAAATATGATGGATGGTGGCCTAGCAACTTCATCAGCCAGTTCCCTCAGGAGCCACGGCTGTATCTCATTAGGTCCCACAGACTTATGCACCTTCAGGTTCTTTAGATGATCTCGAATCTGATCTTCTCCTACACTTCGTGGTTCTTCATCTTCCCAGTCCCCGCCTTTGCTTTCTGTGACTTGGGCAGTGTGCCTAGAGCACTTGCTGGTAAAGACTCAGGCAAAAAAATGTGACGAGTGCCTCAGCCTTCTCCATATCTCCGGTGACCAAGTCTCCCATTTCCTTCCAATGATGGCCCACATTTTTCAACGTAACAAAGTTAGCTCACCTTGGTTTTGATAGCAACAAGTATAAGTAAGAGCCTCCGCATAGCATCCCTTGGAATAAATTATAAACAATCAGGTCTTATCATTCTGGGAGCAGATACTCTTGGAAAAACACGCTATTAATTTCAGAGAGTTCAGTTAGTTAGAAGAGGCTTAACTGAAAAGTAAAATAACTGAACAGAAAATTGGTTCTTTTATCTCAAACCAGGACAAGCAAGCATACATTTATTGTAAAACAGCTCAGCAAGTCAGTGGGGAGATTTTAAATTGGTACAACATATTGGTCAGAGGTATATCTATCACTATGTTTACAAATCAGCTGCAATGGAGGAGGAATGCTGCTATGTAATTTCTATCAGCATATGAATTAGTAAGAAAAGTGCCAGCATACTCATAAAATAGTCACTACCGCATACAAACATAAAACAGACTACTCTGAGTAGTTTATAACTATTTATAACTATTTATAGCACACACCATTCATGGCCATAATAGGCTTAGAACTACAGCTCCGTTCATATTTCCATACACCTTTTAAGAAATTGGCTTTGTTAACATTGGATCTATAGAATAGTCTTAAAGAAATGGCATCAAGGTATGCCACCTTCTTTCCACTTCATTTTCCAAAGTTATCCATTTTGAAATGGTACCACTGAAAAAACCCAAAAATAATACTTTTCTAAGTCTCTGTAGACAAAATAAAGATGATACTATGTAATTACAGAAAACTAATATAATTAATGTAATTGCATAGTGTGTGAAGACAGAAATTTAAAAATTAGAATTGATGAGGAGCAGACAGAAAGTGAGAATTAGATGGGAAAGAACTGTTAGTTTTACAACTTAGAAAAGCAGGCATTATTTTCCAAGTTGCATTAGGTCAGTGGGTCCAAGTTTATTACAGCATTTATTGTGGCCCCAGTCCAGACTGAACTCAATGGGAATCTTTCCATTGACTTCAATACGCTTTGGATCAGCAACTTGTCATGTCTTCTACTATTTTTGTCAACTGGGAATAATAGAGTAGTTCAGACTAGCCTGCCTTAAGTTGCAAAAGTCTTTACCTGTTTCTTTACAGCACCATATTTATCTCATATAAATATTATATTCTCATATATATCTCATATTTATCTCATATTTATCTTCTTAATAGCTATTAACTCTGCTGAAAATGTAGTATGGGATAAATTTAGTTAAAATAACTTGCCAGTCAGAATGAAGAAGATAACCTAGCTTGTAAATAAAGTCTGTTAAAAATATATATACCTAAAGTGGATCTAAAAGCTATAATTAACAGGAAAACCTGCATTCCACCCGAAAAATATGGTTGAGCTTACAGTAAGCACTGTGTAATTAAAGAAGCATTATTGAAACTATTGTGCTGTCAAAGCTGTCATCTCCCCCTTCCTCAAGTGGGAACAAGATTAACAACATCTGTTATAGTAGCTTCAGCAATCAGAAAGTCATCAGCAAGACTCTACCCTGTCTACAGTTAAAAAATTAGAAGAAAAAATAAAGTAATAATCACTAAAAAACTAATTCAACTAATCAAACCTGCTTGTAAGAAATAATGATACACAGCATATGCTTACCAAAGTATTACTGCATCAGTTTTTTATGTAGAAAAGAACACCCCACATGAATAACCATTTCACTTTATACATAAACGTATTTTACAGGTCAAAGTCAGAATTTTCAACAAAGAAATCAGGTATTCTTTTGAGACCCAGAAGGCATCATCTGCAGAGCAAATACGAGTTCTTGCTTCCCTTTTGACTGTAATGTTGACGCCTTTGAATAGCAGGCCACCAGTGTTCAGAGTTCAGCTGCTACTATTGAGGCAGCTCAGACTAGTGGAAAAGCATGAATATTAGATTTGAAGCCAAGAAGTTTGATAGACTCACACCAACCAGTTTGCTGAGTCTCCTCATCTCTTTTCTCTTAAAGACTGACAGGAAATAATTTCTTTTAAATATATTCCTTATAAAGAGAGCACTATTTTATAGCAGTGCCTAATTTAAGGCAACATAAAACTTGAATGAGTATTTAGTACTCTATGAAACATTTTCACAAGTATTAAATCAATACAACACGTGATCTCTTGAGCACCAGATATACAATAGGATTTTTACGCTTTAATCTACTGAGAGATTAAAATTAGAAAAGCAACAATAATCAGACTAGGTACTTTAAAAAATAAACTAAGTAACACTTTCAGAATGAAAGATATTTTTCACAAGGCCTATTGCATAGATATACTATACAGTTTTTAGGTTTGTTTCTAACTGAAGTATTTCATAACTCTCTATATAAATGCAGATATAAAACATAAATGTTGAGTAAATGGCATCTTATTAACTAAAACTGGTACAAACCAAGATGACATGAACATAAAGTGCATCAAGCAACGAATATATTGTGATGACGGAAAAACACATTTGCACGTACGCGTGGTCTAAGTACTTCACTTCCACTTATCTCAGCCAGTGGTCATCACCTGTTTTAGTCAACACTTACACACTACGCTGCTGCTCCTTCTAGTTGTGAAATAGGAAGATAGGACTGACAAAGTATTCACACACGATGCTGCATTCTCAAATATAGTTTTCACCAGAAACAACTCCACAAATACAGTTGATAAAATATGACAACTAAAAGCACAAAACTTGAGCTATTTTATTAAAGTTGAATGGTAGCTTTCCTCCTAAACAAACTGGCACAGCTCTTACACTCCACCATCTATTGCAAAGGTTTTGACTGTGAATTTTAAATTTCATTCCATGAATAGTTCCAAACAATTACCAAGTTTTCCATTATTCACAGTCCCATGCTATTCTACAGGTAATTGGCTACTTTCCCTCTCATATTGCCTACCTAACTTAACCAAGTTAAATGTACAGAAATCATATTGGAATTACTCTCTGATTCTGTTGTAGACTTGAATGCCTTAAAATTTTGCACATCCCATCTAACTATATTAGATAATCTTATAAAAGATGTTCCTCTTTACACATCATTCATTCATTTCCAATTTTTCTCTCAAATATGGTGATTGTGGTGTTATTATTTCTCTCCTCCATGATTTTCATGAGAATGCACACATAGCTAAAGGCATAAAAAGGTGCAACAAAAGTGAAAGAAAATTTTGTTGCAGTAGGTAAATATAGGAAAAATATTTTTTTTCAGAATTTCCTCCATTATCAAGATACTGGCTCATATACATATGTCAGTTTATGAAATGGCAGTCAGTGACATATAATATGTGCAAAGCTGTACTGAAGAAGAAAAAAGTTCATTAGAATTGGCTACATTTATATTTCAGTAAGTAAATATCATTATTTTCTTTAGTAGTAGTAGTAGTAGCACGATTGACTGCCAGGCCTTTGTTCCGAGAACAGGATCTCTAAGGAACATTGTCAGTATATAGATAACACAGTTGCTAGTAGTGTTTATGTCTGTTTTTTTTCATAGTTTCATACGCAAAGAAAGATAAAAGAGGCAACACTGAACACAAGACTATTTAATAAGCCATCCTGCCTCAAGGTGTTGCACTCCAAGGGTTCCAGTAAAGCCAGATTGTTTGCAGGGAAGAGATTTGGAAAACTGTGTAGTAAGGGAGAGGGGAAAATATTACATGGCACACAGAAGAAAAAAACACCAAAAAATATTTTTTTATGCATACTACCACATAACTAAGTCAGGAATTTTCTTTCCTGGATTCCTGTTTCTATTAATTTCAGGATGGTGACATATGCAGTAGAATTACATTAACTTTAGGTTTGCTCTCCAAATACACAGGCTACCTGGCTATACCAGTTTCTATGTTACAATTTAAAGATTTCTGCTCCTTGAAGAAAAATACAGCAACTTCTGTTGGAGAATTCTATATCCTTAGTGCATCTTGAACAAGTTGCAAAAAGAATTCTGCTACCACACCCTAACATAAAACACCCATTTTTCAGAGAATGCATGGATCTAGATCCGTCATTCCTGATAGGGTTATAAGAGACCAACAGACAAACCAGGAGAACAGGTAAAACAGTGGGAGTCAGGTCAGAAGCTGAAAGCCATGTTACGCTGCTATTGCTGGCACAAATAAGGCCACATCTGAGGTCTTGTGATGTGACCTAAATATTAAGGGCAAACTCTACCATTTTAAGTGTTTGCAGCTGTATTTCTGAAAAATATGATTTCTGGAGAGTAAACATGAGCAGTTGCAAATGTTCAGACAAATTACTTGTGGCAGGACAGCATATGCTAGGCCTAGAAGAGTGCTATAAATGTCCTGCCAGCTTCACCCACAAGCACTCACTTCGGAGTTCCCATCTGCATGACTAAACACAAGGAGAAGTCTAACACAGCTCCCACCTAAACTTAACTCTACCTATGTTAAAAAGGACAGCCAACCTGAAATTAAGCTCAAATAAATCTTGATTTATCCCACCCTTTAGACAGTTGTCTCCTCAAAAAAAAATGTATTTATCAAAACAGCCTGTCATAGGTAAGACAGATGACTAGCCATTAAACTACTGACAGCATGGCCTATTTTTGTCATCAGTAAAATGAGCTTGATTACTAGCTTTACTAAATGCTGTCTAAATTATTCTGTCCACACTGTCAAACATTATTCTTACACAGAGTGGGTAGGATTGGGGTGGCCTGGCTAACTTAAGTTCCAAATAGTACTATTGAGGGAAAACAACCACATCACTTGGAATTACTTACTTAGCTTTACAGCCTACTTTTTTCCTGTTCATAAATTTGGGGATTAATAGCAGTAATAATACACCAGAAAGCATGTTGTCCAGAAAATAACCACACTTCTCAGAGGACAGAGGCAATGGGAGTTCAGTTCAAATGTGCTCTCCATCCTAGACAGTTGCCTCTTAGATGTTGTCTCAAGATGCATTCATTTCACAGCCACGCTCTTTTTATTTGCTAAAGCAAGAGGGATCATAAGATGGCTTTTCATAAAAGGACCGACTTGACAAATTAGGCCATGTCTAACACTAATGTGGCTGAATGGAAGAAATAGAGACTGCTTGCGTGTACGTTTGTGTGGATGGAGTATCCACGCAACCTGCTGAGCTGTCCCAGGGACACAGTTGCATCTGGCATATGGCGTCATACAGTTCCAACAGCATCATCCGAGGCCTCTCTTGAGCTTAGGCAGCCTATTTAGCTATCACAGGGAGGGCACCGCAGAGTTGAGTCGCCCTCTCTCTTACACCAGTGCCCTGACTATTCAGGTATCCCACCAGAGAAGACCACACTGAATTGCACTGAAGAGCAGCAGGGACAAGGCCCTTGGATGTTGTAACTCAAATACACATTGGAGGAACAACAGAAACAACAGAAGCAGTAAGTTGCAAAAGACATCCCTCACAGTCCCCACAGTCCTGCTCCTTCCATCTGCCCAAACCATGACACCATCGGATGAAAGACACATGCCCTGTACTTCAAGTAGGGGAGCCCACATATCCCATGGCTGAGGATAGCTTTCATTTTGCACAGCCCAAGCCCACTTTTACCACAAAGCTGCTGCACAGATATGCCCTTTGCTTCTCCTCCAGGCTCTAAATAGATGGGAGTACCATGTGTGCACATGCAGTCTGGTGCCACACCAGCAACGGAGGCAGACGAGCAGGTATGACTAGGTGTCTTACATTTCCTAATGGTTACCGTGGTTACTTTTCCTGGTCAGCCTGTAGATTATCTACACGTCA
Organism: Arenaria interpres; assembly: GCA_013399435.1. Taxonomy (NCBI): domain Eukaryota; kingdom Metazoa; phylum Chordata; class Aves; order Charadriiformes; family Scolopacidae; genus Arenaria; species Arenaria interpres. The sequence goes on along the minus strand of VXAK01017218.1, from coordinate 39,237 downwards.
GAAGAACCTCACTGTTTATAACTGAAGCACAAATTGCAATCTGGCTTGTGTGGCAATCTGCCCTGTTGGGATTGTGTAAATCTTTTGTAATTGTGTATTTATTGGAAGTCTTCCTCTATATGGCTTTAGGGTGATTTTAAAAGACGTCTAAGTGATTTTAATGTCTTAAATCTGCCACTTCATTTGTCTTCAAAGCAAAAGTATGGACCCTAAGTGATGAGCTTACATTGCTGTTTAAAATGTTATATTGTGAAGAATTTCTATTAATTTTAAACCAAAATATATTTCTTTAGTAGATACAGGTCAGATCAGAAACAGAGCTGTTAAAGTACTAAATACCCAGTTTTCCCTAGGTCAGAAAGTCCTTCTCCTTCCCATTTTTTAGATTAATTTTTTAAAAATCACAATGACTAACTGACATTTTTTCTAAAAATGAAGAGACAAAATAAGGCCAGGGAGACTAACAGAAGTCTTGTTATTATCTCAACACATTTGTTACGATGTACTAACAATATACTAAGACCTCTTTACTTGTATTTTATGTTTTTTAATTAACAGTCACTTTCACTCTTTTTTACATCTGAAGATATCATAGATTGTGAAAGGTTAATAGATCTCACAGTTATTCTCACAGTGGCAGAAAAAGAGGAAAAAACAAAGCCAAGTGAGGAATTATGTGTGTTCTTCACTTAAGCCAGCCATGCAGGAAGAAAGTCTCTTGGGAATGATTGTCCAGTGTTTTGCAGTCTACTGTTTTATGAGGTTTTGGTGAATATATAAAAAATGTAAATGAAAGATCTTGAGAATTTTTCAGATGGGAGCCTTATTTCCAACTCCCAGTTATCAAAACTTTCTACCAGGCTTCAGTACCATGTAACACATACTGCCTGTCATTACATCCAATACCACAAAAATTTCTGAATTTATAAAACCCTATCTCCTTATCTTACAATTCAAAATGTAATTCAGAATGTAATTCATCCAGAAGGCAGTGTTCCACAAACTGAGCTCCATTTACTGCTCTTGGCCTACAGAAGTATTACTGATGGTTTGAAGACAGCTGGCGTTTTCTCGCTACTCAAAGCTTTCAGCTATTTCTGCAGATATCTTGGCTCCTCTGCTTCAAGCAAACTCTGGTGGCCTTAAAGGGCCAAACAAAGAAACAAGGAGGACAAAGCCTAGCCGTAACGTATAAAGAGGAGGAAAAAGGAGCTGCTCCGAGGAGCTGCTGAAACACCCTCAGAGGAACAATGTCATTGGAAACAAGCAAAACAAAAATGCAGCAGCATGTTCCCCCTCTAAGCAAGAAGAACAGACATTATCAGAGATAATATGAGTTTAACAAGATGCAAGGAAGTAAAAGACCAATAAAGCTGGACAAAGGAGAAGGGGAGGTAAACAGTGAAAAAAAGAAACTTTAGAAGTGCAATTAACAAGTATACGAGAGAAGATACACCATGTTCCAGAAATAAGAGTTAAAAACACCCAGAACCTTTCCTCATTCAAGTAACTATCAATATATAATCATACCATCCTATCGATAAGGAAGAAGTCAGTAATGTGACAATTTTATGACATATACAAATCGGTATGTAACTCCAACATAGTTAAGAATCTTTTCTTTTAAGGCATCTTTGACTCCAAAGGCTTATTTCTTTTACTAAGTCCAAATTTAAAGATGAACACCAGAAAATAAAACAGCACTTTTACAAAAACAGGCACATCAACCAACTCAAATCAACACGGATGAAATATGAAGTCTAACAACCATTAACTGAAAAAAAATCCCAAGAAACAAACAAATCAGTACATAAGGATAATGTCAGCAATTTAATCACTTACAGGCTCTCCCCGATGTCCTTCAAGGCCTGGAGATCCAGGCTGTCCAACTTCTCCCTTTCAAATAAAAAAGACTGTTACATGAGACATTAAAAAAAAAGACCTTTGCATAATAAAAATTATTATTTGAAATAGCAAATTACTATTTTTAATATAAGTAAAATGTAAAACCAATACATATGATCAAGGCTTCATCAAACAAATCAGTCTTAAAACCAGTTTCAAATACAGTAAGAAGAGTTATCAATCTGATATTTCCTTATTCTGCCTCCAATAGACAGCTGTCAAACAGTTTGCAAAAAGACATGAGAGACAGACAATTGTCTTTTGAATCAGAACAGCAACTACTGGTTGAAGAAGTGCATAAAACAGTAATAAATTGCTATTGTCCAATTGTTAGTACAACTAACAGTCCGAGAACTATTTCAAAGCACTCCAGAATACAGCAGTACCAGATATGATAAAATCTTTCTGTCCTTACTCAAAATATGTAGGATACCAAAAACATTCTGAAAATTTGAAGAATAATTCCAGAAATAAAAACATATGAAACAAATGCAAAGATTATTTTTTATATATATATACACATATAATAAACTGGTAATAATTAACCTAAAACTAAAAAAACTGGACTTGAATTAACAATGCCTAGCATCTGCGTTTCAAGCCATGCTTTTTTTCCACATTCTTTCCCAGTATTAATATTGTTAGAAAACAGGAAAGCTCCAGCAGAAATTTCCTTCAAAGACAGCCTGTTTGTTGCTGCTCTGAATTTGATTACAGACGTGGAATGAAGGAATGTTTTATAGCAAGCAGATGTTGAAGTCAAGCTGACAAAATGTTTGAATGAAGAATATATCTTCTGTTAACTATTATATTATAAAATGAATAAAAACCAATGAGTATTAATTATTGTGGTACAAAACCATGACAATTAAGAAAATAGTCAAGAAAATGTCTTTCAGTTCAATTGTACACAGGTTCACACAACTAGTATACTGAATTATCTGTATATTGTTTAAAAGCATAAAAGGAGATCAAAATACTCTCCAAATTCATGCTTCGTCAACATAATACTTCACTCTAAAGGGCCACCAGTGACAGTTAACATTTCATGTTAAACAACTGCAACCATTACCTGTTCTTGCTCTAAAATACCAAAGAGGAAAAAAAACTAATATCTAATTTTTTTTTTCTATTTTCTGTAGTACCAGAGAAGGAATTTCTCTACCAACGTGGCAGAGATATCTCTGTGTGCATATATTTATGGGTATGTATATATATATACATATTGAAAATAAAGCAGGATTAATTTGAAATAAATTCACATAGGTAACTTAGCTCCCATCGCATCCAACAGAGGTCTAGTCAAGACAATTGACAGACGCTTGATTCAGCTAATCAGACACCAGGAGCTCAATTTCATTACCCACACATGGTCATTTGGTGATATTTGAGATACTAAAGGGTGTCTTGTCTGGGTTCCTACTCCCATTCCAGAAAGGCACTTTCCATAGGACTTATAACATATTTGTCAGTTCCCTTAGGATGCCTTGGACACCAATGCATGCACCAGTCGCTTTTATGTAGGCAACAAAACTGGTATCTGCAGAGCTGAACTGCTCTCCAGACTCCACTGGCATTACTAGTTAGACCTCCTTTAACTTTAATGGCAACACAGGTAGCTACTACGTCCACAGACGCAAACTTAACTAAACGTTTTAAGAATGCGTGTTAAATTGTCTTTGCCTGACATATTTGCAAGTGTCAGAGATACATGCTCTTGAAGATACATATGAATAACGACAATTTGTAAGCAGGTATTAATGGAATTTGAATATCAAAATGAAATGAATGTAGGAGTATTTAAAACTAAACCAAGTAACAATCCAATACTGAAGGTGCTTTCCCCCAATTTTCATCCAGCCCCTTCAAAAGCAATAATAATAATTAGATTACTTTCCTCTTAACTGTACACAACAGGTATGTTCTGCAGCGTATGCTTGCATATAAATTTCATTAACAATTTCACAGAGTTAGAGAAACAGAAGTAGGATAAGGGAGACGAAGTATAAACAACCTCTGATGATCACTAGCGCACTCCTGATAAAAGCTTTGTCCCTACTCACAAACCAATTGAAATCAACGTCTGCCCACCGACTGCAGTGAACTTTGGCATTTCCCAGTAACACACATTATTTTAATTTCCAGTAACTCTCCACCAAATAAACTGAGTATATTTTGACTCATAGCAGTGCTACTGAAGACTTTGGCAAGATATGAATATACATTTGTACATACCTTGAAACCAGGACTTCCTGGCAATCCATCTTTCCCGCTTCTGCCAGGGTCTCCCTGTGGCAACAGGTAACAGCCATCAGTAGACGAATTTACAAGCACAAGTTAAAGGCAAATTGTCTTTGTAAAACTTACAGATCGCCCAGGCATTCCTGGAAACCCTGTGTCACCTTTCTCTCCTTTTGAACCCTAAGAAATATAGTAAACGAAAAGTAAGTAGGGCTCAATGTCTCAATGTTTATGCTGCAATTTCATTGTATTTAACCTATTATTTATGTATGTTATTTGTAATTTTGAAAATGTACAGAAGACCTGTTTCTTTCTTAACACACTTCTGTCTAAACCCACTTTCAAATTGCTTAAAATTCCCATTTGGTTATAAGGTTCATGTACTTTGCTATGTATTAAAAAGCACAGACTTCCTCACGATATAATTGTTACATATACCCTATATTAAAGGCATAGACATATTTGAAAAAAATGTATTTAATTAAATTCCCTGTGAATACACCTATTATAAAAATATAAATGATACTGTACGGGGTGCTAGTGTCCAGGCTCTGGTGGGGGGCTGCAGGGTGGCCTCTGTGAGGAGAGACCAGTGCTGCCCTGTGCCAGACACAGCTGGTTCCAGCCCGTTCCACAGCTGAACCCCCCAGCCATGATGGGGGCACCTCAGGGGAAAAATATTTAAGAAAGGGCAAAAATATAGAATCATCCTAACCACAAACCTAACTACCAACCGTCACAGAATTAGATAATAGAACCATCATCATCAACTAGAATCATAGAACCATTTAGGTTGGAAAAGACCCTTAAGATTACCAAGTCCAACTATAAATCTAGCACTCCCAAAACCACCACTAAACCATGTACCTCATCACCACGTCTATCCATCTTTTAAATACCTCCAGGGATGGTGATTCCACCACTTCCCTGGGCAGCCTGTTCCAACGCTTGATAAACCTTTCAGTGTAAAAAATTTTCCTAATATCCATCCTAAACCTCCTCTGGTGCAACTTGAGGCCGTTTCCTCTTGTCCTATCGCCTGTAACTTGAGAGAAGAGACCAACCCTCACCTTTCTACACCCTCCTTTCAGGGAGGTGCAGAGAGCCATAAGGTCTCCCCTCAGCCTCCTTTTCTCCAGGCTGAACAACCCCAGCTCCCTCAGCCGCTCCTCATAAGACTTGTGCTCTAGACTTCTCACCACCTTCATTGCCCTTCTCTGGACTCTCTCCAGAACCCCAATGTCTTTCTGTATGACACAGGCAAAGTAAGGAGTGAGGGAAAAAGTGAGAGAAACAACTCTGCAGACACCAAGGTCAGCGAGGAAGGAGAGGAGTCAGTAGTCCAGGTACCAGAGCAAAGATCTTCCTGCAGCCTGTGGAGAGGACCATGGTGAAGCTGTGGTAGCCAAGCTGCAGCACATGCAGACCCCATGCAGGAACAGGTTTGTCCTGAAGGACTGCAGCCCTTTGGAAGGACCCACGCTAGAGCAGGGGAGAAGTAAGGAGGAAGGAGAGCACAGAGGAACTGTTACGGACTGACGACCCTGCCCTGTTCCCCATTCCCCATCTCACGAAAGAACGAAGTTGAGCTGGGGAAAAAGCAGGGGGGGGGAAAGGTGTTTTAGTTTTTGTCTTTGCTTCTCACTAGGCAAACCTATTATAGCTGGCAATAAATTAAATTAATTTTCCCAAAGTCAAGTCTGTTTTTCCCATGACAGTAATTGGTAGGTGATCTCCCTGTCCTTGTCTGGACAGATAGGTCCAGATCAGGACCCACAAGCTTTTCCATCTTATTTTCTCCCCCTGTTCTGTCAACGAGGGGGAATGAGAGCATGGGTAGTGGGGTGGATCAGGCAGCCAGGCGAGGTCACCCCACCACAGATCCCAACAACATTTTGCTTTATTTTATGATTATACATTCACTTGCCTTTTTTCCATATATTCCTGGCACTCCTTGATCTCCTTTAGGACCCCTTTCTCCCTAGACAAAATGTGTGTGAATAAGTTAATTTTTAAAATAGAAGTAGTTATATACAGATATATATATTCAAATATAAATGTATAGCAGACAAAAATGAAGGAGGCAAAGAGCTCCAGCTGATATAAAAAAAAATATGCTCAAATGCTCAAGACAGTAAATTCAAATCTTGACTTTTTCAATCTCTCTTAGGGGAGAAGCTCAGAATGTCCAACGCTATTGGCTTAATACTTCCATTTTCAATGGAATGCACTATGAGTTTCTGGTTACTTCAATATAGGTAGGTACATAAGTGAAAATTCAGCTCTTTGAAAAGTGCTGCACTCTTCTGAAGAAATTATTTGAAAAGTTTAAAATAAAATTTGGAAAAACTAAGAAGTAAATTCAGTTTAGTACTAACACTGAAGAGCAAAAGATACAGTTGATGATGCTCTGGGGAACACATGTGAAAAAAACTAATTGGGTTAGACCAGAACCACCCTTTGCAATTTTTTGCTCAAATGGAATGATTTCAAGAAAATTATAAAAAAAAATTATAAAATTATTTATATTTTTGACACATTATTTGTCATGAAGAAGTTTAAAAGTAGTAGCAAAATCAAAGTTCAAAGTAATTAATATAGAATCCCATAGAACAGAACAAAAATGAAAAAAACAGGTGGTTCTCCACTGCTTGATATGTACATAGTGACGTCTCATGTCATGTATCTTCCTTCAATTTCAGAATCATATTATTCATTTTATATAGTTCAAATGCACTGACTTTACATTGTAAACTTATTTTTCCTTTAAATTAAACTATAGAGCAAGCTGAAATACATGAATACTGTAACAAGAAATACTTCATTAATAACCTTTGGTGCTGGCATCCCATGTAATCCAGGAAAACCAGGTAGTCCACGGTCACCCTAAAAGAGCAAACATTTTAGATTCTTATATGTAAAATAGTAACAGCAATAAACTATTATAGTATTCATACTCTCAATGATCAACAAGTGGTGGAAAGAAGTTGTATATCACCGTATCAACTACATAACATTGATATGATGATTGATTAGAGTTTGTTGCTCTTTAAACAAAACTCAGTAAATAAAAGAAAAAAGTAAACAATCACTAAATTTTTTAGAATAAATTTTACTGTAATCTCACAATAAAGCTTACGCAGGTTCAAAAGCAGCAACTGAGTGTTGACAAGAGGAAAAAAAGCTTTGAAAAGAACTTAAGAACTTTGAAAAATCTCTGTAGGGGCTATGATAATTCCACCATCCATTCCTAATTGCTGAAGAACAATGAAATTCCCTAAATCTAAGGAGGCTTTGCTCCTACCTCTTACTGAAAATGTTAAAGACCTACTGACCTTATTTTACCAACTCGTTCTGGATAAATGAAGCAAAATTATATAAGGTATTAAGTATTTTCTCTAAAAAATAAACAAAATGAAACCAAGATACACCAATAAAACAACTCTAGCACTTTGACAAATGAGTTCTCATTTCAGTGTAAGACAGAATCCACTCTGGTAAAAGCAGCTGTCAATTGAAAACACAAACCAAAACATTGGTTCTTTTTATTGTCCTCACAGATGTCAGGTATCAGGAATCCCAAAACTTTTGCCGTTGGTATTTTTCTGACAATTTGTCTGCAAGCTCCCTCGGGAAATTACAACAAAAGGCTAAACTTGTCACTACCTGCCTTGAAACAATAAAAACAAGCTTAGTTGCTTGTTTCAATAGACAGAATCTACTTCACTCAGAATAAATAGTCAACCACCAAATCATTTTTTGGTCAATTACAATGTTTTCTCTCCTTTAATATCTCAATTTACATTGAGTAATATATTTCAATTTGTTTAATATATTTCAGTCATAAAGGATGAATAGTAAATTACGCTCAGGAAGTTATTTTAAATAATATTTCAAGTTCTAAGACAAAGGGTAAAATAAAATATGTCTCAGTGGTATTTATCAAAACCATTCACGTCTAATCAGATTTGGAGAGGTCTGTCACATATTCAACAGAAGACAGGAACACGACCACAGGAATGACAGCTTGTGGGTTAATGCTATCAAAATATCTCTCAACAAATAAGTATTGAAAACAGACAATCGAATGGAGTTAAAAAAATCACCACAACTTATGAAATAAACCCTTCATGCATTCATTCCTTCTTAATGAAAAAGAATGGAGCCTCGATTTCTGCTCAGAGTGGTGATTCAATTATTGGATAAACTAAAACACTTGGCAATGGAAACAATTTTAAAGTAGTTGCTACAGAAACTTTACAAGTAATGGGATGAAATTAAGAGATGAAAATTTGGGCTGAATCATCAGGAAAAAAATTCTAACGGCAAGACATATTTTACAATGGAAGAAGTTTTCTAAGGGTGGTGGAAGCCCTATTTCTTGGCACGTTTTAAACAAGGCTGGACTGAGCATTAGGAAATATTCTATCTGTCACAACCCTGCACTGCCAGGAGAATAGACTTTTTCATCATCAGTATCATATTTTCTGCACATGGCCCAATACTGACTGATCAGTTAGATTAACATCTAATATCAATTAGACTAAGATGCCTAAAACACAGAACACAACCACATTTTTCAGCTCTAAGCATGCATTTGAGAATTCTGCTGAACAGTGATGAATTTAAAGACCTGCTTTTAATATTGGCAACTTTAAAAGAAGGAAATTCCACAGTAAAATATCTGTGTGCAAAATAAGTGTTTGTTTTAGAAAAAAGGCTTTGAAGTTTTAAATAAACCAAAAACATACTACGTTTTTATCACAATGAACTTTAAAATTTTCTAAATATAGGGTAAAAGTGTGAGAGAAGAGTGGACACAAACATTAACATAATCAATGAGGCTTGCCAAAAGCCAATGGCTAGTTTATTCACTGTCTACAGAGGAGATCCAGGTTCAAGTTTATCCTGATTACCAGAAGGGAGTTATACATAAGCTTCCACATCTGTCTGCAGCTCCAAGCTATTGGCTACACCTCAGCTAGAATTTTTCCACAAAAAGCTTTGGTTTCAATTAGTCAGTGTTTTCTGATAAAAAGTGCCATCCAAAAATTCCTACCTAGCTCATCTGGATGCTCACTTAAAGAGAAAAAGGGTGCAAAGAGATAGAAATAAACTGTTCTGACAGATGTCTTTATCATACTTCCAGCTACCCGTATTTAGATAAGCTTTCTAAATATAAATTATTAAGTGCAATAAAGGTGTTACTGACAGTGCTAAACCTATAAAAACTGTATTAAACAAAGTAGACCCGATTCAGAATTGAAGTAACATTCCAAATTTAGGATTTTTATTCCTTCTTTATTACCTTTTTAGTAAACAATGCTCACAGAAGCCCCATGTGATTCTATGATTCTAGATTCTATGTGAAAATACTGATACTATTACCTGTATAACCAAAAATGATAAATAGTAAGAGTAAAATCTCTTTTTTTTTTTTTTTTTACCTTAGCACCATCTTTCCCTGGCTCTCCCTTGGTACCTGGTAAGCCACGTGGTCCCTAAGAGAAAAAATGAAAACGAGCTCAAATGGTAATACAGTCCGATACAGAAGGAGACACAGAAATGTAATACAACATGACCCAGGGACTGATGTGTCAGCTGGCTGATCACAGCATTTTGGTAACTAGATACAAAAGCAGAACCAAGCACAAAACATAGCCAGCACGTATGAATATGGCACGCTATCATAACCCATCACTAGGGAACACCAAAACAATTCTTTGCTCTAACCAAGGACCCCTCAGAAAAAAAGGACACCACGCGGTGTGTACTAGTCCAGAGATGTCCTCTTCCTTTCAAATGTCCATCAGACATTTGCCATGTTGCACGCTCGCTCTTGGCCCCAGCATGCTCTCAGATTTTTAATTCAACAAATTGGTAAGTCCTTGACTATCCAGCCAGACTGGATCATGCCACAAGTAAAATACAGCACTGGTTTCCAACAACTGTCCCAATAAGGACTACTAAATTAATACAATGAAGAAAGAAAAAGAATTCTCCTCTATCCATCTGGGCTTTAGCTGAAACCTTCTTCTGGACATGTGAATTGTGGGTAATCAATCAACACGACAATGCTTCAGATCACTGTTACTGATTCATACCTGGAAAGAACTACTGCTTGGCTTCTGGATCAGGATGAAAATGTCTAAGCCCCAGCTGAGTCCTGCTCCTACAGGCCTTACCTAGCAATTAGATTTGCAGTTTAATTGTCAGCCTACCTACAAACCCCAAAGCCATGTGAGTTCCAAAGCCATTCACCCAAGGATGGCCCCTGACTTTATGCCATCCCCTTTTAATTCCTCACACCCAAACTCTCAATAGCAAACCGCGGATATTGGGAGAGAGTCAGTGGGATTTGTCGCAAGATTTTCAAATTCTAGGAATGAAACAGAAACTTACTTGAATGCCTGGAGTTCCTGGGATACCTGGAGTTCCTGCTGATCCCTGATATCCCTAAGCAAAAGAAACCAAGAGATGTGACTCTTCATAAGTTATATTTACAATTTTCCAAACACCCTTTTTAGGAAAGAACAACCCTCCTAGTTACTAGAGAACTGTTGTCACAACCCTGTCATTCTAGGTCACAAATTTCAGTAACTGCTATCACATTCACACATTTGAGATTTACATTTCAGCTTTCAGAAGCATTAATCTCTGCATCTGAAGTTTGCAGCCTCCAGACTTCATGCTAAAATCCATTATTTTATATATTAAATTTAAATATATATAAAATATATATAAAATATAGATGTAAAAATATAAATATATATAAAATATAAATATTTATTTATTTATATTCCCCATTGGAAATAAAAAACCAGCAACCCACATACATAAACACTTTTGTTTTTCCCTCTCTCTCAAGAAAAATAGCTGAAAAATGCCAGGACTTTTAAAGGCTTATTTCCAGTTACAGGAGTAAGCTTTAACAAACAAGGCATGTTCTAATACATTATGCAGCTAGTTTTATAATATCTCTAAATAATAAAAATTCCATCCTCAATACTAAGCAGTTAGTTATGAACTTGAAGGTATATAACAGGCTATGCAAGTAATTTGAATGACTGGGACTACGAAAAGAAGTACTAAATAATTCATGAGTTGAAAAGAGAATTTCAGGAATGCTTTACTAGAAGTCAACATTGGCAGAACAAGAAAAAGTTTACTGAACCCAAAATACATGCCCCAGATGTTCTGGTAGATTGGATTCAATGAGTACACCAAAGACAGCCAGTTTTAATGCAAAATTAACATGTGCTTTAGAAGAATCCTTTAACAGAGGCAAGTAACTGAAGAATACAAATTTTACCTAGCTCCATTAGAAACAGGTCATTCCAATGGCCAAAATGAGCTATGAAGAAGTTTTTTGTGAGAAAACATACAAAACAAGAAAAGAAATTGTCCTATAAAACTCTGAGGCTATTTGGCTCAGACCTTTCCCAGGCAGCCCAAACTAAATTTGATAAATCCCATAAAATGAACTACCCAATTTCAAATGCCTGGAATTTGATCTCTATCTAAACTGAAAGAACTAATAATCCTATTTCTAAATGAATTTCAGTCTTAAAAACTTAGCCCAAAATTTAACGGGGGCAACTTCCACACTGGTAAAAAGGAGCTAATAGAACCTTTTCAATACAAGGAAAGCAATGTCTGATTTCTTCTTTAAATCAGTCAGAGCTTCCTGGGAATAATAAACAGAGCTAAAATTATTTGCTGGGTTAGATACAAGAGAGTACTTGCTGTGCCCTCTTCCCAAAAGACATTTGAGCAAATGCCCGATGAGCCAGCTGGTTATGTTTAGTATAGAAGTAAACAGAATTCTAGGTCTCTGTCATACATGGATCCTTTATCTAGCATTTCTCTTTTAGTTCTCAAGGCAGCTCGAGCAAAGTCAGCTTTAACGGTAAATGGTGTAGCATTCCCAGATTGCTTATAAGCCTCCTGGGTAGCTGAAACAATTCACCAAGCCAAAAAATGTCTTTAAAAGTTTATCCTCTTATTCCTCCTCCAAAAAAAGCAAAAAGTTTGTATGACTTCCTGTAGGATATAATTCTATACAAATAAAACTTTATTTCACATTTTAGATCTCTGAAATGCAATTTCCCTTCCTCCTTCTTCTAACTGAGTAGGGGAAGAAGTAAAGGAGGACAATTTCCTGGCTGAACTGAATTTCAAAATTCACAAGATGAATGGAGGACAGCAGAAGAGTTTTCAGCTTACAAAACTGCATATTTAGCTCAGAGCTAGATCTTGTAATGTGATTTCAGAGCAAATCAAACACACTGTCAGTATGTTTGTTTAATGGAAAGCCGGAACTGAGAAGATTCAAAAGGAAATTCACAGAAAGTCACAAAAATGAGAATCAGTCTGGTACAAATAATGTAGCAATTGTTTGGACAAGTTAAAAACACCTTCTATAAATGATGAAAGACATCTTTCATAAAAACTGAGTGTATATTTTTATCACTACTCCTTTTGCAGTACAGATCATCAATCTATATGCTAATGCCTACATTTTTTTTGCATTAATGTCAGCTCAAGTCCTCTTTCTCTAACCTCTAAGCACTCCGTTGGAGTACATGTGACATGCATAAATATGCTCCAAGAACAGCTGGGCCATAGCTGACATTTCATGTAAAAGGGGCAGAAGTAAAAATTCTCTTTTCAATTGACACAGACAAGTTCAGGACTGAAGATTCACTTTCAAATAAGGTAAAAGCACTAAATTTGTCACCAAAAAGAATTCTTTTTATTTGGACTCAGTCTTCTCTCGTGAGCTTTTCAAGAAGACACACAGACAGTGTGACAAATGTTATAGCTAACCCTGAATTTGATACTCAGTTTAGAATCCAGTTGCCTAAACATAGGCAGCTCCTGCCTTTAGAGATTCCCTAGACATCTACCAAGGTTAGAAGATAGTGGTACAAAATATTTGGGACGCATTCGTCTTTTTGAAGCAGCAGCTTCAAATTTAGACACCCAATGTACACCTGTAAACACTAAATGTAGGTGTCTCAAACTGAATCTCACCTATAGTGTTTCACCCATGTTGTCAATCAGCACTACTCCACGGCACTTTATTTGTATTCTAATTCATTATTTTACAGCAGTGCAACTGAAATCAGGATCATACAAAACTCTCTCTCAATTTCTTATGGGTGAGAACAGTACTGACAAATTTCTAGTGCCAGAAAATCTGTCATGGCAAAGTGCTAAACAGCAAGACACGGAGATACTTAGTTTTGTACCAGATGGCTGGATATTTGAAAAAATCACAGATAAAATGTAACTTTGGAATTTAAAGAAAAGAGCAATAATATACAAAAAATTCTCAGGAAAAGGTTGAACAGACTTCTTAGGCCAAAGAACTTACATAAAGGACACAGACAAATTAGCGATACTGTCATTGTCTGTGAATTAAGAGGCTTGCTGGAAAATGAAAGTTAGTGTACCTGTAGGGAAAAAAATTGAGCAAGAGTATTAATTCCAAAGAACTTTTAGGTGCAATAGCAGAGTAAACCTCAGAAGCACGTCTTCAATGCACTTGTGTGCCTAAGGACAAAAGTTCAGGCAGCATTCACAGTTGTATCACATCAGACAAACATAAAACAAAAATAGAGGTTGTACTGATAAGGCAATGACAACTGCACTGTACACTTCCTAACTTTAAAGCTTTCTGAGTCACTGAACAACATAAATGACCAAGGCACGACAACAGGACTACTTGGGAAAGACAAGGGAGAAGTAAACAAGCTCAGTTTGGCTAGCAAAAAACCAAGGATCAACAGTAATGGTCTAAAGCTATTTAAGGACTGTAAACACTAATTAAACAGAACTATATTAGGGTGCTGTAACTGTGCGTAATGGAATTCAATTGCAAAAGAAAAAGTCAACTCGTATTAGGAAAACATCCTGACAGAGGTTTGCAGACCTCTTGTGGAAAATCTTTAGTACATTTAAAGTGCAATTATATAAAGCATTAGAAGAGAAGTTTTCAAACTCTTTTCATAAAATACATTACATCTTAAAAGACAGAAATAGCTATTCAGATGTGTATCCATGCCAACACTCAAATCTGCAGTCATGCTATGACCTTCTCCCTCACTGGTAATATCAGTAACTAAAATCCTGCAAGTCAACAAAAATATTAAAAAGTACCTGACCTATTTGAACTAAGTCTTTTAGCGTTTCTGTGAGAAGATGGTTATCATCTAATGTTTTAATGTTTTTGCCTCGGGTCCTTCCTCCTCCTTTTCTCAAGGAGATTTTTTCCCATCCCGCTCCCACAATCAATCTTCTCTAACACCTTACTACGCCTGTACTCATCTGCCTACTTCTCCTCTTTTCCATGCCCTGTTGGACATGCGGATCCATCAGGTAGTCCTCTCCAGCAGGTCTGTTTGGAGCCTGTACCTTACTCCTTTCTCTGGGACTTTCTTAAGCAGCGATAACTCAGGAGCTCAGAACAAGCGTCATCTCTCTCCTCCCTCTCTTAAGTAGCAAGGCCCTGTAGAAGGACTTCTCGTGACATCTGCTTCTGCAGGGTACCAGAACTGTCTCTGCAGTGAAGTCCCCCTGTCTAGGTATAGCAAAACATGAAGGTCAGATCCAACATTAGATCACAAAGGTAACTAAATGCAGCTTTTACCCTCCAACATAAATATGGGGGTAACTCCTGATCAAAGATTTATAATCACATGAATATTATTATGGGAAAAGGACAGAAAAGAGTTTCCATTGCCTTTTCTGTTGTGGTTTTTTTTTTTTGCTTTGTTTTGTTTTGGCCAGTTCAATTCTTTCTCCATTTGATTACACTTCCTTCCATTGGCTACTCTGTCAGCTGCCAAGGCTTTCACAGCTCAGAGCCGCTAGCAGTGTATGTTACCTGAGCATGATGTTTTGGGCTCAAATGCCACAGAGGGGGAAAAAAAAAAAAAAATATCAAGGTTTTTATATAAAAGGTCATAAATCCAGCTTTAAAAGTTCCCAAGCTTCAGACTCTGGGAGATCGGATGATGTACCAAGGGAGTATAACTTGCTGCTCGCTGCTTAGATGTTCATCCTTATCATCTGCCCTGAAGATGAATGACATGAATCTGCCCTGACACTGAAAATAGTCATATGGTCTTTTGTCTGAAATGTGTAGCTGTATGCAACACAAGTCAGCACCAGGCATCACTCGGATCTCAAAGTCATTGGTCTCAATGAAACCATCAAATTACTGTCTTAATCAGAATGGAGCAAAGATATTTCCTTTAAGAATAACAAGGTTACAGCCTTCATCACAGAATAGTAGGGGTTGGAAGGGACCTCTGGAGATCACCTAGTCCATCCCTCCTGCCAAAGCAGGGTCACCTACAGCAGGCTGGACAGAAACACATCCAGGTGGGTTTTGAGTATCTCCAGAGAAGGAGATGCCACCACCTCCCTGGGCAGCCTGTTCCAGTGCTCTGCCACCCTCAAAGGAAAGAAGTTTTTCCTCATGTTGAGATGGAACTTCCTGTGTTCCAACTTGTGCCCATTGCCCCTTGTCCTGTCACTGGGCACCACTGAGAAGAGTTCGGCCCGATCCTCCTGACACCTGCCCTTTAGGTATTTATAAGCATTGATAAGAACCCCTCTCAGTTGTCTCTTCCCCAGGCTAAACAGACCCAGGGCTCTCACCTTTCCTCATAAGAGAAGTGCTCCGTTCCCTTGGCCATTGTTGTAGCTCAGTGTTACTGAGAACTATGTATTTTTCTGGAATCGAGAGCAGCATTTTACAGCTGGATTATCAACTATGTCTGTGGAAGTTTTCTGAGAAAAGTAGCTGCAGAATTTATATCAACATAAGTCCCCATGAAAACCATCCAATAGCACAGGTAATCCTATGTACACATGAAACCATTACCCATTTTTATTCCAGAAGTACTGTTGAAATAGCTGGCCACTGCCATTATACTAAGTTCATCATAAAAGAGTCGGCCTTCAGCTGGCCACCAAATATTATTAAACTCTAGGTAGTACAGCTGTAATAATGTTCTGTAGTTTTTTAAAAAAAGATATATTGGAACAATCAGAAATTACTTTTCTGTGAGGCTTTTGATACCTCACGAGCTCTTCATCTGCATTTATCAGTAAAGTCAGTCTCACCAGATTATTTTTAAACTGCTTATTGCTTGTGGACACTGTAAAGACAAGGCAAATGGTTCCAAACTTGCATGAATGAAACTAGATGGAATATTGGAAAATTGTCCAGATTTGCCAGCTGCGTGGTTCCAAGTTCAAAATTGACAAATAAGTGTATTTTTTCATTTCTTTCAGCGGACTGATAACCTAACACCTCTATTAACCACAGCATAGACTCTGTTCATTTATTTTTCCCCTTAACTTGAGTTTTTCCCCAGTACACATGAAGTATCCTTTGGAACCAAAAATGGCTTTGTGACTGCACGGTCAGGCTGCTGAGCGTTCTCTGGGCCAGCAACCACTCCAGCTGCTTCTTTCTGATGAATAATGTCCATTAAAATGAGTTCCAGTTGAGACTCAAATACTATTTTTACCCTTGGGCTTATTTACCAGTGCTATTTCTCCTGACAAGGCGATCTAATAATTTCAGGCCCTGAATGACATTTTTGATTGAAAAGAAAAGTATTTTCATTACTTAATATGCTTCTCACTTTTGTGCTTTTCTCCAGTTACTTCAATTGATATTTTCTGTATGTACTGGAGTATGGAAAATAAACTGATGTGGAATTAAAGGGAAAAAACAAAGAACCTAAAACCAAAACTATTTAGAAGAACAACTAAAGAATGACTGAAAATGAGTGATGTTTATGTTCACTTCCCCAAATAGTACAGCAAACAATTTTACTTAGTCATACCAGATGAACAATTATTTTCTGGTAATATTGGAGACATTCATGCGAATTAATCTTTCTAGACTAAAACTAACTTTAAGTATTACAACAGTCTAGCCAGCCAACAAACAATAAACTAAATTTTCTTTGATGTTTTACTTTAAAAATCAGTTACATATAGTAATATAAATGCATGCCTAAAACCTTTCTCAGAGGAAGAAACATTTTGTTGACCAGTTATACTGTTCCAAGAAAATGAATACCAGATAGGCAAACTGGAATAAGTTTAGAGGAGAACATAAAAATGTGTTTGGGAACAGAAAAGACTGACTTTCCAGGAAAAGCTTTTCATGCAAAAGCCATTTGATTAAACATCACTGACTACACAACTACCTGTAAGCCTTTTGTGCTGTCTGAATTAAGAGCTTGCTTTTCAGAGCTCTCCAGGGGATACCGCTAAAAAGATTCATATGAGCAATGTTATCTCAAACAAGAAAAATCACTGACAGCACAGAAAACGTGCAAGTCATATTAGCAAATAAATAAGTAAAACAGAAAGAAAAAGACATAGAGGAATCTCTTTTCCTGCACAGTGTATCTAAAGGGTCTCCCATAATTCGTAGCTGAAAACTAGACTGAAAAGCACTCGCTCACACTGTAAACTGGCCAGAGCTGCAGATGATCTAATAGGATTGCAATTATATCCTTACAAAGAACAAGTGCAAAAAGCTACAGCTGATTCTTCCAAAAAATTAGTCAGTTAATAAAGCTATAGGATATAACTGTAAGCATTTCAAATAACATATGAACCTCAATTCAGCTAAACGGTAACAATTCTCCTTTAGCAGGGCTTTTTGATTCTCTTCTAATTGTCTGATATACTTTTGTTAACATTTTTATGTTCAGAGAATGCCCATCTGTACACATTATGACTCACTCGCAGGGAAAAAAAAAAAAAACACCACAAAAAAACCTGCAACTGCCAGATGACAAAGTTGCAGAAAGACTACAGTATGAATTTATTTCTCTTTCATGACTCACAATTACAAATTTCAGCGCTTATGAGAAGATATATAACATTTAAGTGGAAACCTGTTAATAAAAGCATGAAAAAGTCCTAACAAATTGTTTCTAAAACAATACTGTTGCAGCTGACTGGGCACTTAAGAAATAAAATCTTAATCTGTTTTTCATAAAAGACAGAATGGAAACTTGATAGTTCCCTACCAATATCCCATCCATTCTGGCTTCACTAAAGCTCACACAATACCACTTTACTTTTCAAAATATCAGAGTTATCTGGATTAAAGACAGCTCTGTTATGCTTATCCATATTGCAAGTCTACTTCTAGCAATCAGCATGGTCAAACTGTGATGGACACCACCTATCATGCAACTCTGCATCGAGACTGTTGGTATACCTGTCTTTGCACAAGAGAACAGGACTGCTCTCCAGAAGCTTAAGCACTAGTAATGATCAATGGAAAAGTTATTCTGATTGGATCACACTTCCCCAGCTCAGATTCCACCCATTCCTATTTCAAAACCTGTATTTTCATGATTGTCTGGAACTAAAATGGAGTATTTTATAGCACTGACAGTTTCAATTCAGATGTTTTCTCTGTTCCCAGTTCCAAAAAACTTTGAAGATAATAGCTATCAAAAGCTGTTTAAGACAAAAGCAAAAGTATAAAAATGCTTTAATACCACAAGAAAAATAAGGATCTTTGCTTGTGGAACTACTGAAAATTTCATGTACTCACTCCTCTCCTGGGCCATCAGGGTGACCATGGCCAGGTTTCAATATATCAAGTCCCATATTTTAAATAGAGGAATTTTTAATTTTCAGAAACACTTGCATTTCTTGTTTTCAGTGCCTATCTTTTTCCTGTCAAACTAACTCTGCTTCCAAAAGGAATCACCACAGTTAAATAAACCAGTTGCTATCCCTAAGAAAAGGCCAGTATGTAACTAAGCAAAAAAAAGGAGAAATGTGAACATTTCATAATGTGTAGCATGGAGCTTTTTCTTTGTAACTGGTAATACCTATTACCCTCACTGTTTCCATCTTTAGCTGACATGGAAATTAAATGTATTAGAAGTTCTTAACAAGAATAGAACATTAGGTGTTTTTATGAGGCCATCTAAGCTGGTGGGTGGTGCCTCTTTAGCAGCAAAAACATACTAGAGGTACTAAAATTGGTAAGCAAGGGCAGATTTGGGAAAGATTCAGGATTAGTTACAATATACTCATGAATCTTTCCACAGGACAGAAAAATTACTACAAGAGTGAAGCTGAAAGGTCCGATCCAGCCCTTTGTTGCCCCTCTCTCAAGTCTCTCCAGTTTGTCTAGTGTGGACCAAAATGGCTCAGAATAATTTGGTATCCTTTCTAAGTCTCAACCATACCCATAGACTATATTAGTTCCCCACTCCACAATCCAATGCTCCTTTTACAAATGATTTTGTCTTCTTTGCACTCATACACTTACACTTCAAAATAACACTACAACCTTAGGACTCAACCATAAAATTTAGTACTTATAGAAAGGAAAGCTACAATTAATTAACCATTTCTAGTACGTCCATACACTTATCTAATGCTCCCAGCTGTCTTCTATCTTTTCCTTTTTTTTAATATAAATAAAATAACTTCTAATGAATAGTAAGCAACATCAGAGGCCACATTCTTAGAAAAGAAACATGGGTGGTCAAACCTCCCAGCTTTTGCCCTGCCTTCTCTTAACGCACCAGAGGCACACACACACCATCACTTTGGTGATACAGAGACTGCAGGCTGTTAAGAAAACCTTACTCAACAGGGATGTCAATATCTTAAAGGTTTCCAATTAGATTTAGAGATATAATGTAATTTTTAATGAAACCTCATTTTTAAATATTTATTTGCTTTTATTACAATAAAAAATGTTAACCCTGAAGACGAGACAAACCATTGCCAAATCTGCCATTTTTATTTTGGGGACATATGTTATTCATCTGCTTTTTCCAGTCTTTACCATCCATACTACTGGAATGTCAGCTTAAAAAAATTAAATCTAGGGTAAGAAAAAAAAAATTCTGGAATTTTTATGATGTATGTTTTAATACAAAAATCATGCATATCTACATATTTTGTTGGACTGCTTGAGTCAGTCTAAAAAGAAATTAAATTAAAGAAGCTTAAATATAAGAAGCAATCCCTAAGACAAAATAGGATTTTAGCTACCCTAAAGTGCTTCCTAATGCAAATATTACTAAGCAGTCAAGATTGAAGGTCAGAAGATAATAACTGCTGCAAACTGATGCAAAGACCAACAGAAGAACCCATAGCCTGCTCTCTGCTTTACAACAGTGCCTAACTCATGCTATCATATTTACAATATTTTAGCTTGAAACAAAAATACTACGATTAACATATTCACAGAACTGTTACGTTCAGGTAGCGCTTAAGTGACATTCACATTTTCAAAGAATGGACACAAAATCATCTAAATTTGAAAATCTGATATCAGTGTTAAATGTTTTTTCTCCTGTTAGTATTCCATTTACAATATATGACTAAGTTTTTAGTACTCACAGGCTTACCATCTGGACCAGGCTGACCAGGATAACCATGATTCCCAGGCTGGCCAGGATCACCCTATGGAGAAGCAATGTGTTAACACACAGAAGATAAGAAAGAGCATTTTAAAATCAGCACAGAGCAACTTTAACCCTAATACATTCCACAAAACAGTGGCTGCCAGCCCAGATACCTGCTATTGAGGAGTAATTCCAACAGCAAAAAAGAACTGATCTTGTCACCCCCTCGCTGGGAATCAAAGAATCATAGAAAGGTGTGGGCTGGAAGGGACCTTAAAGATCATCTAGTTCCAGCCCCACTGCTACAGGAAGGGACACGTCCCACTAGAGGAGGTTACTCAAAGCCCCATCCAGCCTGGCCTTGAGCACCTCCAGGGATGGGGCATTCACAACTTCTTTGAGCAAGCTGTTCCAGTCCCTCACCACCCTCACAGTAAAGAATTTCTTCCTAATATCTAAATTAAATCTACCCTCTTACAGTTTAAAACCACGACCCTGCATCCTATCACTGCACTCTCTGATACAATCCCTCCCCATCTTTCCTGTAGGCCCCCTTTAAGTACTGGAAGGCTGCTATAAGGTCTCCCAGGAGCCTTCTCTTCTCCAGGCTGAGCAACCCCAATTCTCTCAAACTGTCCATCCGTCAAATCCATGTCTCTCCGATTTAGAGACAAGGATGTCATGTTGGACAGTGTGAAATGCCTTGCACAAGTCCATGTAAGATTATGTCAATTGCTCTTTATCCACCAATGCTGTAACCCCATTGTAGAAGGCCATCAAATTTGTCAGGCACAATTCGCCTGATTTGACCACAGAATTTCTACTACGTGAAATAATAATGATCTACATTCTTGTGGATTCCAATTCTCTGATTAGAAATCCTTACCACTTTAGCAAAAAGCCCTTTGAATTGAGGTAGCTGCAGCAGACAGTTAATCCCTTATATGACTAGAGTGTAATCATCTGCTTAATGAAAGACAAGCAGTTGGGGGTTTTCTTTTCTACCCTGATAAGGAAAGCTAGTAACTCTGGAAGCACTGCTTAGCACAGTTTCTGAGAAAGGTACTACAAGAAAACACTAAGGATTTGAGTCTGACATCTGAGATTCAATCTGGTTCTCATATTAATCCTTCACCCATCACTAAAGGGAGATAATGAGAACAGCTAAGGTGGAACCCTCCCAGGAAGCATCTAGTCCATTCTTTAACAAAGGTGGAAAAAAACCTCTCTGTTAAAAGACCATTATTAGCAAAATATTTCAAACAATTAACCGTGCAAGATCATTTGATGAAAAGTTGCGAGGAAACACAATTTTACATACATGAGCATTTTTTATTTGTATTATAATACATAATATTTGTATTATTAGGAGTTATGGCAGCAAAACCTGGCCTTGACAATCCTAATCACTGCATTCATGCACCGGAAACCAGAACAAGGAGAACTTGTCCCCTACTTTTTAAATCTGCCTGACTGTGACTCACCAACATAATATTTGGGAAAAAAAAAAAAGGAAAAAAAAAAGTCATGTACGCTCAATAAGACAGAATGGAAACTTACTTTGGGACCTGGAGGTCCTTGTTTTCCTGGTGGGCATATGCAGGGGGCAGGCGTTGAGCCTACATCACTAGGACCATTCATGCACTACCAAGAATGAAACCAGTCATCAATACAGATGCCAAAAACATTCAACAAATGCATCATAACGTTATGCAAAGCTGATTTCCCTTAGGTTGCATAGGTCATGGCTTTCACTCCATTGTTCAGCTGGATGGTCTGCTTATCTGACTACTGCCCTCCAACTACTTTATATGCATGAATTCATCATTTTAACCAGAAAAAAAATAAATAACAAATTAAGTACCAATATTGGGCTGATATCTGAAACTCTATTTGCTTTTCCACAAATATTTTGTCATTTATTTCAATAATTTTAAAACTGGCAACATGCAAAACTATCTAATTATTTAATAAAAGTTTGTAAAAAGAATCTAATAAATACTATGTATAGCATAATGACTACAACCAATGGGCTATCACATGTAGCAAGCCTGAAAAGAATGTAAAGCCCAAGTCTCCTACCTCCTGGGCATGTGTCCCAACTACGAAGCTACTTGAGGAAAGGTGAGGTATGGCTGTTACCACTGACTTCTACAAGTCACAAGTAGTGGCCCCCAAGGTGCCCATCCTCCAAAGACCATTAGGTGACTTCCTCCAAACTATGCTCCCTATACAAACAGCAGTAAATAAAAAAACTTGGCAGACCACATCACCCTCTAGAGGTTTTTGGGCTTTTTAGGTATTTACTTCTCACCATTGAGACCACACGAAACCTCAAGTGTTTTACCAAGGCAGGCAAAGGGAGAGCTATTAGATCAAACCCATTTGCCCGAGGTCAGGTATCAATGATGTAGATGCATCTGTACTAAACCTATACGCTCAAGTTAGATTCGGTGAATTCTTTTTCACCCAGCAAGTTCTTAGAGCTACAGAAAGGCCAAGATACAAAAAAAGCAGATTTTGTATTAATTATCTAAACCACTTTCTATAACATTTTACTCATATTTTCTAAAATAATACAGACTTTTTACAGTGTTCCCTGGTTGGAATTCTTTCTCAGGGTCAAACAATTGATCAAAATACAAATCCATGTTTCCTTTGTAATGATACCAAGTGAAGTTAGGACGATGGTTAGAGAAGCTATCACATTAAGCCTTCAAACAAGCTCCCCTTCAGGGAACTCTCATTAGCATGATGCAGGTAACAGCTACCCGACTGTGCATATTCCCATTCACTTTGCAACATCATCCAGCCCTGTAAATAAGAGCAATTGAATTGAACTGAGGGAAAAAATCAGGCCATTTATTCTAATAAAAGTGTTTTTTTTCAGAAAACTGATTTTTAATTTGTCCATTGACTAGAGTGCAATTAATGGAAATACAGTATTTCTAAGCTTAGCAAACCTCTGTCCACTTTTCGTAACGAAATGTATTTTGCCTAGAATAAGAAGAAGTTTATAAAGTCAAATACTACCTTAAACTGAGTTTGAGCAGTTTAGGATTGAGCCTACCTCTCCATTCTGAAACAAGAAGAAACACAGCTTAAGAGTACAGCAATATTTGTAATAAGCAAAATCCATTCATTTGTAAACATTATGAAAACCAATCATAAATTTAGGGCTATAACTGTCACAGAATTATAATGTAAAATTTTATAATTTCTCAGACTTATGTCAATGCATATGAATTTTTAGTTCATTTCATTTATGGGTCTTTCCAACAGGAGCTACCAGTAGCAATTTTTAAAAGGCAATGACAAAACCAGAATGAATACTGAACCATGTAAATATTTACACACTAAATGTTTAGACTTGGGTCAAACCTTTTGCCAAGATGATGAACCTCTCATCAAAAAAACCCCTCTGATTACTCACTGATGTCAGAGAATGTCCCAAAATATTTCTAAAATCTCCACTCTCTGCCTGAATCCAGCATCTGGGAAAACATACAGCAGCACAGAGGCAAAGCTGGCTTTTTCTCACTTTCCTATGTGACTGAAGTAGACTCTGCTATCAATTGAATTGATTTTTCCAGTATCTGCAACACCACAGAATAATCCATCCCCAAATATTTCAGCATACCAACCATGAAACTGTCTGTCTTAAGGGTTTGGTAGCCACCATTAGCTGCACCACGAACTGGATATTTCTAATGCATGCAGTCACCACAGACTTCGTACACAGTCTGTGGAGAGAGACAGTTTCCTCTGTGTTCCATTTTCATCTTAGGCAACCTCTAGAGAAGGTCATCTTTCTCCACAGATCATAGAGGGAGCTTAAAATTACTATGCAGCTAGGTATCTCCAGGAAAGGAGATTAATTCAGGCTGTAATTAGTATGTACAGCTCCTGCTTAGTTCAGGAGCTCTGACACAACCGCACTCTGACAGAATACAACCACAAAACACATATTCCTCCTTGGAGATCATCCAACATTTTTATTTTATGGAGGAATCTAGAATTTCAAGGGTAAAGTCCAAATTTAATTTACGAGAACAGCAAGTGAAACTAAAGTGGCAAAAAGCTATCTTTTTGCTTAGACTTCCTGCCAAAATGCAGAGAAGGCAAGACATGATGGATTTTTTGGTGTTGGCTTTCTTTATGCAAATTTTTTTTCATTTGCTTATTTTTCCTATCCTACTTCTATTTTGTAAAGAGCAAAAAGATGTGGTGCAGTTAAATAGCCAAATACTAAAATTACTTCAGGACTTAAAACTAACTTTGCAGAAGTGTTCCTGAACCCATTAGTTCTTGACACTGTCAGATTTCAGAATAGCTAATAATCCACCCGCCTACTCATTATTTCAATGGAAGCTGTGAGCTTTGAAGAAACCCTGATAAGGAGGCTGATTGCAACAAACACACTGGCCCCAAATAAATAGAAGAAAAACAGACTAGCTGGAGGCCTGTGCAAGTCTCACAAAAAATTAAATATCTGGATGTTGAAGATTCACAGGTTCTATTGTCCTCTGGCAAAACGGTCCTAATACCAGACCAAATCACAACAGGAAGCATATGCGTTTACATAGGAAGACACTCGTGTATGATTATCTTTAGCTCAGTTTGTTTTAGACACCAAAGGAGAACATTTCGAAGGAAAATGTATGTATAAAACAATCTCTTGCTTATATTTTGAGATGGGAGCTGAACGCTTCTGAAAATCTGGCTCCAACTGTGTGTTATTGTTACCAAATCTGTTTGCATGTGTTTTACATCTCATTGCATCATTAACTCTAAGTAAGAGGGCAAAGAAAGGGTCAAGGGATCCCCATAAGCTTCCTAATTGTGTACATGACTCATAAAATCCTGAACAGGATTTTTTTTTTGTCTTATCCATAACATACTTCATGAAATCTTGGCAACATTTCAGTTAATGGGATATTTAACACAGACATCAGCATAGATACTTCTGACAGGAAAAGGTGATCTTAAAATATGAGTTTGTTGGTTATGTACAAAATGTTCAGAGATAAATGACCTGACAAGTAGTAAGAAGTATATCAGAGAAGTTAAAAGGTAATATTTAAAGTATTTTACACTACTGCAACCTAGTATTTTTACTAATTTATATTGTTTAAAATATTGAGTTGTAACAGAAGATTCTGAGATCCTTCTATAGTGCTGTCAAATTTCCACATCAAATAGCTAAACTAAAAAAACATTTTAAATATGTTTGTGCAAAAGTAAGGCTGAAAACAGACAAGTTCTGTGTCAATTGATACTGCGCAGGTAACAAGCATTTGTTTGCACCAGCTGAATCAATGTAGTATTACTTATTTTAAGAAATCATTGAGTCAGCTTAAAGAGTGATCTGTAAGAAATGCCAGGTAGTACTCAAAAGTTTATGTCATACTCACAAATCCTGGGATCTCACAGACTGTTTCTCGATTATTTTGCTCTGGGTCACAGTAGATTCGCAGTTTTTGTATATCAAACTGTAATTCAAAACATAAAAGACGTTTTTTAGAGAAAGTGTATTAATTATTAAGTCTGATATTAAGTTAAACTATACTCTTCTTAAATTGTATCATCTACAAGATTAAAAAAAAGAACAAAGTATTAAAAAGCAAGAAAAGCTGGAAGCTCTGTGCATCCTCTACTTTTCAAAATCAATTAAAGATGTAGACACATTTTTAGTCAGGCTACTCACAATGATTAATATGTGCAACCAATTAAACATTCTATTATAGAATTATTTAAAGAAAAATAATCAATCCAAGATTTTCTTTCCTAAAATAGCATAAATCACCACCCCTAATCCTTGGCAATAAATCCAAACACACAGAGCACGAATTACACTGGCTGCCAGAATCATTGGGAAACAGGGAGATGGTTTCAGTTGCTCTTCCCTTATCTACCAGTGCTGTAACCCTCTTGTAGAAGGCCACCAAATTTGTCAGGCCCGATTTGCCTTTAGTCAAGGCATGTTGGCTGTCACTAATCACCTCGTCATTTTCCATGTGCCTTATTACAGTTTCCAGGGGGATCTGCCCCATGATCTTGCCAGTGAAACTGACTGGCCTGAAGTTCCCCGGGTCTTCCTTTTTTCCCTTTTTAAAAATGAGACTTAGGTTTCCCCTTTTCCAGTTAGCAACAACTTCACCAGACTGCCATGTCTTCTCAAAGATTATGGATAGTGGCTTAGCAACTTCATCTGCCAGTTCCTGCAGGACACGCTGCTGCATCTCATCAGGTCCCATAGATGGTCCTTAGATGGTCTTGAACATGATCTTCTCCTACAGTGGGTGGTTCTTCATTTTCCCAGTCCCTCCCTTTTCCTTCTGTGACTTGGGTGGTGCGGCTAGAACACTTGCCTGTCAAGACTCAGGCAAAAAAAAAACCAAACCATTGACTACCTCAGTCTTCTCCATATCCCAGGCAACCAGGTCTCTTGTTTCCTTCCAGAGAGGGCCCACATATTCCCTAGTCTTCCTTTTATCACTGTTGTACCTGCAGAAGCTTTTCTTGGCTTTTCATGTTGCCCTTGATGTCCCTGGCTGGACTTAATTCTATCCGGGCTTTAGCTTTCCTAACCTGATCCCTGGATGCTCGGACAACTTCTCTGTATTGTTCTCAGGTTCCCTGTCTTTGCTTCCACCATCTGTTCCTTTTCTCGTTTGAGTTTGTCCAGGAGCTCCTTGTTCATCCACGCAGGCCTCCTGGCATTTTTGCCTCACTTCTACTTTGTTGGAATGCTTCACTCTTGAGCTTGGAAGAGGGTAAGAAGAGGAGGAAGAGCTTGGAGTTCCTTGAATATCAACCACCTTTTTTGGGTTCCTCTTCCCTCCATGGCTTTATTCTCTGCAAAATGGATCCCTGAAGCACCCTGTTTTTACCTTAACAGTCCTGGAAAGATGTTTCTACACTGACCTGTCTCAACTTACTAATCTTACATCTAGTATTGGTGAAGCACCAGAAGGCATCCCTGAAGCTTGAAAGAATTTGGTTTAGAGTTTAGCTGTATAACATAAAGCTTTAAAAGCAACCAATAAAAACACTGGCATCAGGTAAGCAAAGGTTTTTGCCGTTCTGCTCTGTCGCTGTACTCCAGAAAAATGAAACCACTGAAGTCAGTTTCTCTAGCATGACTGCAAAGAGAAAAACCCCTGTTACACTTACTAAAATCATAGGCTATAAGTCTGACTAGCAGAGAAAAAAAAAACAGCACAGAAAATTGAGTCTGTTAATACTATGCCTAGTAATACGTGTTTGCAAATTTAAAATGGCTGCAGTTCACACCACTTGAATATGTACACAAGTTTATCATCACTACACTGGAAAGCACATCAGCCAGTAAGATCCTAATGAAACCAAGAACACTCACAAAATATCATTAGAAAGCATCTGATTCAGAGCACAGAAAGAGCATGAAAATTTACCAAAGCATCCCTGAAGAAGACTCTTGTATAATATTTTCTATCCCACTCCAATGATTTCTTTCATAAAGGATTTCAAAATACCTTTTCACTGAAAGGGGGTATGCAGATTCATTGAAATATTTCTCTATACTCACAGTTTAAATAGAAATAGCCTGCCAAAGTTTGACTGTTCATGCTTTGCAGAATGCATGACAGTCTGAGAAAGCGGAGAACGGAAATACTTTTTTTCAGATTATAGAAATCATCTGGAAATATAAAATTGCAACCTGAGGCAGATTTTCTACTTTTCTTCTAGTACACTGTCAGAAGAGGATCTTATAGAATTCGACATCCCTAAAATGTTTTCATTTTTATTTTAGAAAACCTGACATTTACTCAGAAACTGTATTACTGTGAATCTACGAAAGTTCCATTTCTGGCGTGACTTAAGAAAAAAAAAAACAAGACACAACAACCACAACAAACAACCCAAACACATAAAACTAGAAAAGTGGGATAATCCTGCACCAACAGAGAAAATGCATGAGACAATTACAATTCTGAAATCTCTACGTTCCTTCCAATAAGTGCATTTCACCAAGGGGCACTTTAGCCTATGGACAATGTCACTACCAGAAATGCTGAGTCACACACACAGTATGCCATCCAAGTTTCCATGTACACTTTTAGAATAAAATAATAATAAAATTGAAGCCTGGCTAAAAAACCACAAAATTCAGGAGTAATTGAGTAAAGACATTTGAAGAGAGTTAATGAAGATGATGCAAAACACATTAATATATTTTAATAGGAGCAGTAAGGATCATGAAATTTGAGTACAAAAAAAGCATAACTGTCCAAAAAACTAAAGATAACATCTACTTATGTAAATCAGTATTTCTTATTATTGTTTCCATTACTGTCAGTCTAATTAGTAATGTTATTACCCCATTGCTACAAATATAAGGAAACTATTTAGCCAACATCTAGAATGCTGTCAACATAATAGTCTTCATCACTGGTCTACAAAGCCTATACCTATGCAACCTAATGTTTTAACCACCTTTTGGTGACTGCAAAGAGCTGAAGGCAAAGGGACTTTAATGTGCCTCAGCATAGAGGAGAACCTTGGTACAGGGTTTTCCGGGGGAGGGGAGGCCCACAGAAGAATCTAACAGTGGCAGTTTGAGTATCAAATAATTGTAATACGACAGAAACAGAGTTGATACACCTTGTGCTTTCTTCACAGCTACTGATGGAAAAACTTGATCAAAACTCAGCTCTGTCCCTCTTTTACCAGCATAACCCATACACTGATGGATGGAAACCACATGCAAGTGTCAAGCACAAGGGAAATCCCCTGCTTTGAGCCACTGTTTCCCAAATTTGGGTGATCTCATTGCATCAAGTTTGTGTTTCGGCAAAAAAGAATGCCCCTTGAAGTCGGTGAGACCAATTAAGCACCCACTGCACAGGATATATCAGTTTTGCTGAGTCCTCCTGACCATTTATGTTCCCTCTTAACTACTAAAATTTTCTCTGTTAAATTTCAGCCGAGTGTAAATTAGAAGAGTAAGTTCACGAAAACAGAAAGCACCAACACAATGTTAACGTACCACAGAATTTCTGAATTATTGTGGTTTCAGCACAAGCTTACCTGTACAGTTTCCTCCTTTCCAGAATACTTTCCTATTTGGGTTAGGCCACTGATGTAAATACCTAACACAGGATGTAATGGTTTCGTTTCAATTTCTTGGTCATCTATATACAAAGTTACAAAGTCTTCTGTTACTAAGAGACGAATTTGATGCCAGCCTTCATCAAACAGTATCTAAGAAAAGTGAAAAAACCCACAAAATTATTTGAAACAAAATGTCTTCAATTTAAATAACAATAAAACTGCACTTCAACACTTAAAATACTGTTAATGGTTGAGAGGATCAACCATTCGGGTTTTGTCATACAAAAAACTGTGAATTGTAAAGGCAAAAAGTACTTTTCAAGTAATATTATAATTGAGAAGATTGTATTTGGTAATAATTAAGCCCTATTTCAAAATTATTTTATAACTCACTAGATTTTTTTCAGTCTACAATCATAAATATGTTCAAACCTATATTTGTTAAAAATGTGAAGCCAGAGGCCTTTTTTTTTTAAAGCAGTGGTATAAAGTCTCAAACATTTCAGACCTTAAATCATAGTGAAAACTAGTTGGTACTTGAATGTTCTTCTACTTAATTTTTAATGAAAAAAATCTTAAAGATTACATGATATTGGCAGAAAGAATCACAATATTGCAATGAATAAACTAAATATGACATTCATCATCTCACAAAACCTCAGGTTTCTAGAGCTCAAGATTTAGTTTAAACAAATAGCATAGTTCTACAAGTAATAGAAAATAAGAGATACCTTTAAAGATTTATCTTATCTACCTTAGAAATGCAATTCAACATGGGAAGAAATGGCTCTTCTTGAGCCTATTCATTAATTTCAAAAACAATCTAGCTCTTTAGCCTACCCTAGACTAGATGCTTATCTTTTATATAGCGAAATTTAAGAGAGATTGGTATTTAATTGGTATTTAATATTAAATTGGTATATGTAAGAGTTAACTGAAACATACATCTTTCAGTTTCTTATATATCTTTGTTACCTTTTGTAGACTCAAACAGAAATTAAGCTTACTTCACTAAATAGTATACACCCTTAGATAGCACCTCTGTTTCTAATTTATTTTCATTTGTAGATTGGGTTTTTATTTATTTACAATGGCTCTCCCTACAAGATAAAAAATAAACAACCGATCAGAATATATAACATCTCCATTTTCCTGAGTAAAAGTGATAAATTACCATAAAGGTTTATTAAATTGTCATAAAGGTTCATTAAATGCATAGTGACATTTATGGTGTTTAGAGACATACAGCTCTAAAAAGGGCATAAAATTATTGTTCTCCATAGGCATGGAGAAACGCAAAAGAAAAAAAAGAAAAAGTTTTCTTCTTATGGTGAAGTTCATGGACACCTGGCACTGCAGGAATAAGATTGATTTGTCACTGTAGCTGCCAGAAACAATTACATAAAATTTTCGGATTGAGTTGAAACTGAATTTTCAAACTATTTTCATAACTTGGTAATGAAGGGCTCCATCAGAAAAACTTTTCACTCTGTCTGATCAACCATCCTTTGTTGTTCACTTCAATAATACTCCCTGCAGTAGGAATGGGAATCTCTGGGCTGCATACTCCTGTACTGCTACAAACACAAGACTAGAGACATTCAATCTCCTTCCCTCTGTCTCACATGCAACCAAGATAATCTCCCTTGCAAGAGCTGAATTGAAGAGAGATTGAAGAAGAGTCTTCAGATTACACTAGAAGACAATAAAATTGGTTTGCACAAAGAGGGGATTCCCTTCAGTGAGGAAAAATAAGTAGCTGAAAGGAATTTTTATTCAACAGAGAACTAGACAAATCCAGACTGAACTCTTATTTTGTAAGCTGCTATTTTATGAAGAATAAAGTAACTCTCTCTAAAACTGGACTGTTTTCATTCACATTTTCTAGTCTCTACATCAAAGGCAGAAAATACTTTCCAGAATATGTTAAGAGCTGTGTGACCCAAAAAACAAAAAAAAAAAAAAAAAAAGGTCTCGGGGATTTTCACAATCACCTGCTGGAAACTACTGAGCAGAAAGCATCTGCAACACATTTACAGTCACAATCACTGTGGACACTCTGGAAACATGAATAAAGTACCTCCCATCAATTTTTAAATGCCTAAGCAGCTAGAAATGAGACCACGCATTTAAAAAAAAACATAAAGGTCAAAGGAATAACTTGTACTTAAATGCATGTTCCAACATGGTGACGACTTACTCCTTACCCTTACACGAGGTGCAGCAAAAGTAATAACTTGTGTGCCATTTATTAAACTTGTTGTAGTGAATGATAATGTTTTCTCTTCTCCGTTAATAGTGACTGCTATCTGTGGTCTCTTATCCAGACTCAGAATTCTCCACAAATCCCATGTCTTTCTTACTTTAAATCTCTGAGTGGAAACAAACACATAGGATGGAGGCAGCCCTTCTGGAAACACATTCCTAAATAAAGGGGGGGGAAAAAAAAAAAAGACAGCACTTGAACATTTGTAAATCTTAAAATAAGCCTCTCACTTTACGCAAACAAAAAAAAAAATCTTACTAAATTTAGAAGCGTATTTATAAATTTAAATACCTTGTCAGTTCTGACAGGTCAATACGTGAAGTTACTTCATAAGCTTTTGCATTCGTGGTTGGTATTTGAATTCTCTTTTTAACCTTTTTCTTCACACCTAATCCTATAAGAATGTCAAATCCTTTTTCATCTCGAGCTGCCACTGGAATTCTTGTCGGACAAACAGATTCTGCAAAGTAATAAATGCAAGTGTAGTTCAAAATATGTCTTTAAATTTTCAAAAAGTAACCTCCCACCTACTTAATTTTTTGTAGCTGCATTTCAAGAAATGAAAGAGAATTGAGAACTGCCAGCTAACATAAGGGAAGTGACATGTGGAACCCTCAGAGACACGATGTGAGAATACTGAGATGTCGTATTTTACTGCAACTACACTCACATACTATTTTGAATTGTCACTAATAGTAGTTTAAAGATACTACATTATCTGACGAATAATATCTAATTTAATTTCTAAAATTGTAAGGTTTCAAAATGCTAGCCAATTTTACATGTTAATTTCCACAATGCACTGACATTTTGGATTAATCCACCATTCCTCCCAACTATAAAATCAGGTTGAAAAAGGACAAAGGTAGAGTTGTCTACAACTATTTTTTTCATCTTCTTTTGCTAGAAATGGACTCTGATCTATTTTGCCTGTTACACTGAAATTTTCTTGAAGGTATTATCACTGGTCAAGTATTGTGTGATATACTATCTGTGAAAAGTAATGTTAGCTGAATGTTATCTCTGTTACCTACCTACACAAAAACAATACTAGGCAGTGGAAAGTGAGACAGCAGAGTGAAGCTTAATGCTAAAGCCAATATTGTATTAGAGTAATAAATCAATTAAAAGCAAGCAAATCACTTTTTCTTTTATTAAAATTATGGTAAACTATTTACAATAAATACATTTTCATCATTTATTTTCCATTTTTTCTTCAGAAAAGCATCAGTTCATAGAAAGGGAAGAGGTTAAGAATACATTCCAAAGAAGGGGTGGAGAGTTCTCTCATCTCCATCTGGACTGGCCATGGGCTGGAAAACTCATGCTTCAGTGCCAGGGAATTACCAGCTCAAAGGTCCAGGCTGGCTTCTCTTTATAATACCAGCAATGCTGCACAGCTTCTTTCAAACCAAGACAAGGGCAGCCAGAAGCTACGTCATTCTCTAAGAAAATTCAGCTAAGTGCACAAACTGTCTATGTTGGAAAGGACAATCCATCCTTCGGGGACATGCCACAGGTACTTGGGGCTGCATCAAGAAGCCACTTGTATTCCCCTTAATTTTCTTTTCCTCCCCACGGCAAAATGGCACCTGATTCCCAAATTAAAAGTATATTAAAAGACATCTATCTGGTTCTACAAGAAAGATTTGAAAGAAAGAACTCTCCACCCACATTTTGGAAACTAAAATGTCTACCGTCTGAATGCTTCCAAAAAAAAAAAAAAAGGGAAATACAAAGTCCCAACAAAACTTTCCTTCTCACTCTTCTCAAAACACAGATGAATGATTTAAGTCAACATACTTAGGATATTAAGTAAGAGTAACCACACTATATTTTTTCAGGTTTCTTCACTGTGCATTGTTATCACAGAAACATTTTCTAAACTCATTTATTTCAAAGCTTAATAACAGTCATATTGCCATTAATACAGATAAGCATAAAAATTGACAAGAAAATAAACACAAGAAACTTGTATCAGATAAAAAGATAAATGCAAAAATAGGATTATGTGAGAGGATTCAATGCCAAAGTAACTATTCTAAACTAATACAATGCAAACTAAGCATGTGTAAAATTACATATTAAGAAACTATTCCTTATTTCCAATGGCACATTGAAGAATTACATAAAAACAGTCCCAGTGAGGTAGATGTTTTTAGGTCTTCTGGATCATCTTCTGGCAGGACTATTTTGATAACTAACTGAGCCATTACACAGGATGCAGAAGTCAGTGGCAAAATTAAGAACTGTCTCCCATAGGAAACGGGTTGTGTTTCCAGTCATAGCACCAATCACAGCAACTCTCTAGCCTACGCTGAAATCTTGTTCCTTTTTAGTGTTTTTATGTTGTTTTGTTTTCAGATGCTTTATTTTTCCTTCCTGAAGCATGAAATAACTTTTTGATGTTAAATCCCATCATCTAGCACAGAGGAACTTTTCTTCCAGACATCCTTCTGAGGTCTGCACTGAGTATTGTTTTTAAATGCATTTCTGACACACAATCTTTTCTATACTTTGGCTAGAGAATATTAATACTACAGGAACATTTGATTTCCAGAATAAATATTAAATATTTCCCCCAGATATTTACTGGGGACTCTTTTAGCCACATTGTCCTTTCTGGATGACAGGTTCAGCAGGTTTTTTCACTCTAAAAAAACCACTACAGTTCCCAAAACGCATAGGAGAGCCCTCCATCTGCAAGGTCCTTTGTAATAGCACTATTAGCTACACAAACAACCAAACCTCAGCCTCATTTTTACAGAAAGGAAATACTGCTCCTATGCTCTTATATCTACGGTCACATAATAATGAAGCTAAAAACACCACAGAGTAAAGGGTAGCATTTTTTTAGACGTTAAAACAAAGAGAATCCAGAAAGAACTGCAACATTGTCAAGCAGTTTGTTTCACAGCCAAATCTTTGCTTCTTTGTCCTTATGGAACTTCCTCTCTGAGAGTCAAAGTGAATCTTAACAACATGAATAAAATAAGCCACCACTCAGATATAAAATTTCCAGTTTACTAGTCTTTCAGTTCACCTGCTAAAGACGTTGTGGTTAGANACCAGCACCAACCTCTCTACATTGTCCTTTCAAGTAATTGTAGAGAGTGATGAGGTCTCCCCTCAGCCTCCTCTTCATCAAACTAAACAGTCCCAGCTCCTTCAACTGCTCTCCATAAGATTGATGCTCCAGGCCCTTCACCAGCTTCGTTGCCCTCCTCTGCACTCGCTCCAGCACCTCGATATCTCTCTTGTATTGAGGTGCCCAAAACTGGACACAACACTCCAGGTGTGGCCTCACCAGTGCTGAGTACAGGGGTACTGAAGCTGCCAACTGGCTCTGATCAGTCTTTGAGAGAGGCATCTCAATGCTAACATGAGCCAGGAGTGTAACGTAAGAGACTGGAAGCAAAAGGTCACTTTAAGTAAAATAGTAAGTACACTTTTGTATAAGTAGTCAACATTCACATACTACTGCTGTAAGAGTCATGTCAAATATTACAGCTGAATTTTAAAGGATACGACTTAATTCTGAAAGCAGAAAATCCATCTTGACAAAATATAATGTCACTTCATCTAAACTTTATTTAAAGAAAATATTGTGCTTATTTAGGAGACTTTCTCCTTGTGTGAAGCTTTATTAAAGAATTTAGCTGTGCTTAGCTGATTTAATTTTTGGACTGACCACCTTACTACATCAGCCACAAGGAATTATTATGATTTTCATAAGTGTATCAAGAAATAAACACTATTATCTTCAACATAAGTATCATCATATTTTTTCAATGAGGTCCATGCTCAAAGTGAGAGCAAACAAAAACTATTTTTCGTTCTTACTAAGTGCAGAAATACAGTACAACTGAAATATGACTTGCATCAATTCTTGGTAATAAAACATGTAAAAAATAGCACTGATAAATACTCTCTGTATAACAGAGTCCTGAGTGATGTATTTTAAAAGCAATTTGCTATCTTTTTTATATATATGGGAAAACCATTGTTCTACAAAGTTCTCAGAAAACTCAATGCAGTAATGCTGCTAGCATTCTAAAGCTAAAAAGTCATTTTACAATGTTGGTCTTGGCTAATTCTTCTATAAAATCCTTCTGAAAAAGATCACAACAACAATTCCAGGCACTTTTGCCAAGACTCTTTCTTCTGGGTTTTTCAACACTACTAGCAGAAGAACTCCTGTTTGTAATGATAGGCTATCCTCTCAACTGTCAAGAAGAAATACTAGATTGTGGATGAGTATCATCCACACCTAGGAAAAGGATAAAGTAAGCCCTGTATTCTCAGCACTATGAGAACTGCTCAACTATTTTAGGGTTTCTAAACCTTATCAACACAAAAAAATTGGGGCTTAGGGCAAAATGCTACATATTGAAATTAAACACACACTGTGTTAAAGCACCTGAATATACCTCTTTGTTTAATGGAGAAAAAAAACATTTTGGGAGTGATTTCCACAAACAAGATCAAAATGAAAGACTATCATAGTAAAGATTTTTAGGTTCCTTATGTTACATTAATCCTGTGTTCTGGCTGTGAGATAGAGAAATATGGGTACAGAACTACATTCTGCATATCTAAAATATTTTATAATCAATTACGTACCTTCACAGAGTTTCTGCTTTATAACTTCTTTAATTCTTGATATTGCAATATAATCTTCAACATAAAACACGTAAGTTGATGAAGGCTTGTTGGCAATAGCTTTAAGTTCATCCTCCTCAATTTCTGAGCCAACACCAATAGCAAATAAAGTGATTTTATTTTTCCTCGCTTCTGCTGCTACATCTTTGACTTCATCTTGCGATTTTCCATCAGTGAGAACAACTGCTATTTTTGTTAAAAATCTTGAAGATTTTGCAAAAAGATGGTCAAAGGCAAACTGAATAGCTCTTCCTGTTCTTGTATTTCCTCCCAAGTAGTGTATGGACTCCATTTCCCTGATGAGGTTCTTGGTGGATTCATGAGTTCCAAGGGGAATTTCAAGTACAGGGTAATCACTGTACTGGACAACCCCGACTTGAATAAACTTTGGCCCTATATCAAAATTTCTTGTAATATTGACAAGCCAGCTTTTGATTATTTCAAAGTTTTCTGGGCCAACACTGTAAGAGCCATCTAAGATAAACACTAAATCCGCTGGAGCAGTTCTGCAACCTAAAAACAAAAACAAACAAACAAATTAAAAAAACCCCAAACAAATATTTTAATAAACTCTTCCACTTTCTTCTTCTACAGGAAATATTTTTCATATCAATTACTGCTTGTATTAGAATGCCTATTGACAAAACTATTCCATTTTTAAAAAAATCAGCTGACTTTATCACAGAAAACAAGATTGTTTCTGTAAACTACACAGATCCAACATGGTATCTAAAAACCATACCATTTTCTGTTTTTTACATTATCACCAGAAACAACTATGAAAAATTCTGGAATTCAGTTCCTTAGCTGGCAATTGCATTTCATGCAATCAGCAGAGTGGAATACATTTTGGGTTTTTCCATATCTCTGTCTGCAGAGATAATAAACTTAAAAACTCATTTTTGTTAGCAAACCAAGCACACTGCCGAGGAAGGCTATAGTCTGAACGCTTCAGAATTCAGCAGTCCTTTCACAAATACATTTTAATTGACTTCTGACACTGCTACAAGGCACTTACAAAACTAGCTATTACAAAATCCTGAATCTTGACTGAATTTTGCTGGTAGCATATTCTGATTTTAGTACAAGAGAGATGCTCAGGGATTGAGTTCAACCTCCAGAATATAAGATCACATAAGCATTTAACAAATATAATCTAACTACATGATGACTTAGGCAGTGATTCTGCTCTCCTAGCTGTAGTCACTTACAAATGGAGCTCTTAGAGCAAATTGCTAACTAGAGGCCATGGACTGACACAAGCATTTCTATAGGACAGTTCTATCCATCTTTTATGCACATCTTCAGATGGAAGGAGTAACTCTCTAGAGAAGAGATCACCTTCCATTAACTGCGAGAGAAGCATAGACAACTGACACACGAGATGCCAAGGAGATGGATAAAATCAGGAGAGATTATTTTGATTCCATGGCACACAGGGTCATGGGGTTGCTGTGTATTACTGTGCTTTCTGTTTTGTGAAAGGCTGCAGCTCCACCACAGGAGGAAGAGCTTTAACTTGTCCTGACATCTGCCTACAGATGCTTCTGTTCAGGTCAAGATTTCACCTTCCTTGACCACAGTTTGCTGGAGAGATGCTTTTGCAATGCAGGTGGAGGTGAAGAGAAAGGACACTGGGAAACGGAGCAAGGGGCAAGCAGAGCGCATCACTCTGGTGCAGGGATATGAATCACAGTGTAATTTCAGTTGGAAGGGACTTCGGACATCATTGGACCCTGCTGAAAGTAGGTCCAGCTTAGTGCAGGTAGACTGAAAAAAATAGGTGTCCTTCTAGAGACCAACAGGAATGTTATGGAGTTTGTTGTAAAATACTGAAAAATTCTGGACTGGGAGCAAAACTGGAGGAAAAAGACAAGACCACCCTGAAGGTCTCACTGCAGCCAGAGGAAAATTTTCCACACTCCATTTATTCAGCAACTTTGTTTCTTAAAAAGCTACCTTTCTTTAACTTTTTGTTTTCCATAAACAAGATTTATAGTACAAAACTTGGTTTGGTGGGGTTTGAGATGCTAATTTTGATGAATATGCAAGAAGGTCTGTCCCAGAGCTGGGGTTATCTCAGCTTCCTCTCACAGAGCCTTTATTTTTCTAATTTAGTTTCTCTCGTAACATTAAGCTATTCAAAACATGACTTCTGAAGAACTAAAAATATAAATACTCAAGATACAAGTTTAAATCAAGACTGGAGCTTTAAAGTTCCATCTGCCACTTTGGGCATTTCCAAGAAAATAAAAGAAATAAAGATATTCCCTTCTGTCCTGGTTTCAGCTGGGATAGGGTTCATTTTCTTCCTAGTAGCTGCTCTGTTTTGGATGTAGTATGAAAATAATGTTGGTAACACATATTTAGTTGTTGCTAAGTAAGGCTTATATTGAGTCAAGGACTCTTTCACCTTCCCGTAGAAGCTGAGAGGGAGCATAGACAGGACAAGCTGGCCAAAGGGATATTCCATAATACACATATCATGCTCGATATATAAATGGGGGTTGGCCGGAGGGCAGGAATGCACAATTGCTGCTCAGGATGAGCTGGGCAACTGATCATCACATTGTAAAGAATTGTATTGCATCACTTATTTTTTATATATTTTTACCGCTAATATTATTAATATTATTATTA
>VXAK01017217.1:0-16003 GCA_013399435.1 Arenaria interpres | reverse complement strand
CTGAGTTATTTAAGGACACAAGGATTTTCTTGCTGCATTCCTGTGTCATGTGGCTCACTAATGCAGGCCAACTTGCAGCTGCTGCAGCACCCACCACCCTGGCTGCTGCCAGGGGCTGGGGTACAGCAGGGTGGCACCTGCGAAAACGGCTCCTGGCTTTACAATGGGGACTGGCGATGGGGACCATTTTCAGCTGCCTGAAGTTGGGCGGTGAGGCTGGGGAAGGGAAGGAGCTAAATTTAGCCTGTCCCATTGCTTCGAGCTGCCAGGTGCTTGCTAGTGGTGTTTCCCCAGGGAGCCCAGGAGATGGGTAGGGTCCTTCCTTCCATGAGGCTGGGGCACCCCCTCTCCTGGGACACCTCTCATAGATTCATAGATTCATAGATTGGTCCAGGCCGGAAGGGACCTCCAAAGGTCATCTAGTCCGACCNATCTCCCCTTCTCCAACTTAAAACCATTGCCCCTTGTCCTGTCACTGCAGGCCTTTGTAAACAGACCCTCCCCAGCCTTCCTGTAGGCCCCCCTCAGGTACTGGAAGGCTGCTATGAGGTCTCCTCGGAGCCTCCTTTTCTCCAAGCTGAACAACCCCAGCTCCTTCAGTCTGCCCTCATAGGAGAGGTGCTCCAGCCCCCTGATCATTTTGGTGGCCCTCCTCTGGACCCGCTCCATCAGGTCCATGTCCTTTCTATATTGAGGGCTCCAGACCTGCACACAGTACTCCAGGTGAGGTCTCACCAGAGCAGAGTAAAGTGGCAGAATCACCTCTCTGGATCTGCTGGCAACACATCTTTTGATGCAGCCCAGGATGTGATTGGCCTTCTGGGCTGCGAGAGCGCATTGCCTGCTCATGTTCAGCTTCTCTCCTGCATGGCTCCTGCAGCCCAGTTTGGCCAGCACCAATACAGACCTGGGCTTGCATTGGTGTGCCTCAACTGCACTGCTCATGGGCATCATTCAAACAGAGCCGGGCAGTTTAACCCAGGGAGTAGCCGGTGGGGGGATGGGGTGGCATTAGCTGGCGGGGATGATTTTGGGTGGCAGCCCCATCTGACAGTGTGTCCCCCCTCTTCTTCCCATAGGCTTTATGCGGCTGCACTGTGAACATTCCCACCATTGAAGGGCAGGTGATCCCACTGCCCTGCAATGACATCATCAAGCTGGGGACAGTGAAGAGACTGCACGGGGAGGAGCTGCTCTTCCCCAAGGCCCCCCAGCCAGCGAGGAGACTTGATTGTGGAGTTCAAAATCCGCTTCCCGGACAGAATAGCTCCCCAGAAGAGACAGATTCTCAAGCAGCACCTCCCATGCTCCTAGAGCCCGGGCACTCTCCTCCAGGCAGCAATAC
Organism: Arenaria interpres; assembly: GCA_013399435.1. Classification (NCBI taxonomy): domain Eukaryota; kingdom Metazoa; phylum Chordata; class Aves; order Charadriiformes; family Scolopacidae; genus Arenaria; species Arenaria interpres. The sequence continues at coordinate 14,658 of VXAK01017217.1, read as the reverse complement.
TTCAAACGCACACGCCGCAGCATCTGGCCTGCACGGAGCAAAGGTGCTAGAGCACTTTCAAATGCAAACACCCTCCCCCCACTTTCCCAAAATTCCCATCCAATCCATCCCACCCCCCCCATCCCTCTTGGCCCATTTTCTATTCTGGCAGTGGGGAGGTTTCTGCCCTGCTGGTCACAGCTTGCCTGGCTGCCAAACGTTTTAATTTTCCCCAGAAGTCCAGCTTTTCCACCTTGTACAAGCAAGTAGCATAGGTCCTTTGCCCAGGGAGGTGCATCATGTTCTGGGTTTTTATGTCACCTGCTTTTCAGGCCACTTTTCCCATGAGAGGCTGGACTTGTTGGGGATCAGCACAGTATAAATAGGACTCCACAGGACCTCATATTCCCACTGTTAGTTTTCTCTTCCTCTCTTTGATACTTACTGCTGTTCAGGGTCCCAGATGTACTGCAGTACCAGAGACTGTCCCACACACATAGGGCAAAAGGGATTGCTCCTGCCTGCAGTGGCCCCCCTGGAGCCTGACTATTTCTAACCTGGGACAGGTACCGAGTCCAACCACAGTCCGCACTCCTGTGCCAAGCCTACAACTGAGCCTCAGCTGTGTCAAACAATGTAAAGCACTTGGGGATGGCCCCTTCCAGCCTGGTGCCTGAGGGCAGCACCTGCCTGCAACCTCTGCCTGCAGAGCCCCAGCAAGCAGGAGGGGGGGAAAGCCCAAGGTGGAGCTTTCTTGATCAGATGTGTTGAGTTTGCATTGCTGGTTTATTTTGTTTGGTTGGCATTTTTAATATTCATATATAGAGAGAGCTCATTAGATAAACTCCATAAGGGTTTTTCTCTGCCTGTTTTGGGGTTCCTGGAATGATGCACCGTGTGTGTGCACGTACCACAAATCTGGGTGAAAGAGCAGAGCCAAGCACAAGCAGAGATATGGTTTTCACTAGTGTTTGCATTCAACCTTTGGGCTTTTACTAGGAAGAGAAATGCACATTTATATTTTTCTACAGGGACAATTAATTCAGGAGATATTTCTGGGTGCTAGAGTGGAACTGGGAGACAAATAAGGCAATCTGGTTTTGTTTTTAAATGCATTTTTTTAAAACCTTTGGATTTTCATCAGAATTTTTATCGTTCTTACCTTTCTTGGCCCACTCTGCCTTGTGCCAGATTTTCTCCTAGGAAGGGCTCCATTGAGTGGGAGTCATGTTTGACCTGACTTTGTACAGCTCCTCTTCCACTTACAGCATCGCTGAGAAAACCTCTGCCAAAATATTCCCCCATGACAGGAATCCTTTTTTTAAAGAAGAATCACTGACTTGAAACAGGGGGTCCTTTGGGGAGGGGAGGGGTTGGGAGTGTGGGGCATCCATCAGGAATAGGTGTACATCTGTACATTGTATCATATGAGGCAGGGAGGCTGACTGGTGCTGCAGCTCTGGCACAGAGTGGAGACGCATTAGGCACTGCTTGCTTAATTTATCACCCTGTTCAATCAGTGAGGATGTGCCACTGGTCTCCTCCACTGATCTCTGTGGAGTTCAACATAGAGAAACCTGGTGGACACTGCTGGATCGAGAAGATAGGTCAGCATGCAGATGCAAGCTGCTTTCTTTTTTCTCAGTTTCAATGAAACTGAAATGTTTTATAGTGTTGGGGTTCTGTAATTATTTTTTTTAATGTCAGTATTGAGAGAAAAAATAAAGTATTAAAAAAAATATACCTCCTCGGGGTGTGTTGTGATGGGAGATGCTAGGGCTGTGCTTGCCCTTGGCCTGGGTGCAGGCAGCAGGGCCAGGGAAGGGGCTTCGACCCCACCAGCAGCAGGGGAACCCTGTCAGGACTCTGCATCCCCTTGGGGGCTCCCAGGACACAGGCAGCAGGAGCTGGCCAAGGAGAGTCTGTGAGTGGTGGGGTGGTGTGGAGGGGGGGGTTGGGACAGTGAAGGCAAGCTCCTTGCTGGCGGAGGCTGGCTGAGGGGGCTGGAGGGGCCCTAGGGCTGTGCAAGAGTAGCACACATTGCACTCAGGGACATTCCCACTGATACCAGGAAAAATGTTTGCCTATAAGTTGCCAAGCAGGAGCAGCCAAAATGGCAGGCAATGCGAGCAAAAACCCACAGACATTGTGCCTTGGGAAGGGCCTGGACACAGGCTGCCAAACCCCAAATGGGAGACGTCTCATTACCCCCTCCCAGGTGAGAGCTCAGGGCCATGAAATCACCCCACAACAAACTAACCCTGAAGCCTACACAGCAGACAGGACTGGGAGCAGCTAATGGGCTGGACAGACTGGGGAGGGGGTAAAGTCCACACAGGCACCCCCAGCCTAGACAGGGCTGCCTACGGGGAGGGGGATGCTCCTGGGGCTAGGGATGCCCATAAAGATGGCCCATAGGGTGGCCTAGACTGGGATAGGGGACATGTTGTGTATGGCCACTGCATGCCCTCTGCTGGCAGGAATGCCCTGCTGATCCCAGAGAGTTTTGGGATGCTGCAGGGCCCTAATCCAGTCTCTAACACCAACACCTTGGCTGGGAGGGGAAGAAATGTCCCCTGTCTTGCATGCACTATGCCTGGGCTGCACATGGTCCTCTGTGGGGCCTGGCTGCGGGGCTGGGGGGACATGGCTCTGGGGCCACGTAGGGAACCCTGGAGGGGGTGGGGGAGCACAAGGAGGTGCTGACCACAGCAGCAATAAAAGGGCTGCCCTCAGCTGCCCACCTCGCTAATCCTGCTCTATCCAGGGCAAGGCCCAGCTGACAGCACCTTCTTCCTGCCAGCTCCTTTGGGGCTACCCAGTCCCCCCCAGCAACATGCTGAGCAGGGAAGTAGTGTGCCACATGAAGGCTCTTGCCCATGCAGCTACCAGGGATTGCCCCTGAAAAAGGGAAGGGGCTGGGGTCAAACCCAGTCCCTGGTTCTGCCTGCTCTCCTGAGGCTGCTGGGGGGTGGAGGTTCATGGGGGTGAGGGGGCCTAGCCAAGCTCCCTGGCTGCTGCAGGTGCTGATTTGGGGGATACTCTCAGCCACCCAGCAGGTTTACACAGCTCCAGCACAGGGCAGATGCTCTCAGCGCTTCTATGGGTGCTGTCCCCACTAGCAGCCATGGCCCAGAGGCAGCAGGGCAAAGATGAGTTTCCAGCCCTTGTGATGGATTTAATTAGCATTTGCAATTATGAGAAGTGGCAGGGAAGGCTTTGGACTGCTGTGAGCTGGGAGACACACCCCCATATCTTATGCCCTGCTTGCCCCAGCCTCCACAGCACACAGAGACACCAGGGTGGGTCTGCTGGGGGCTTGCTGAATAGTCACAGCCTCCAAACTGGCAGGGAGGAAGAAATCCACCCATTACCAGAGCTGGGGAAGGCTTCTGGGAAAGTCCTAGAGAGCTTCCGGCCTGGGTGCAGAACCTTCCCTGGTTGCTTAAAGTGGCTGGTTCCTGGTTTCCTCCCTGGCTGGAGCTGCCTCTCTCAGGATTGCACTGATGAATTAATAGGACACAATGAAAGCAAAGCCAGCATCTGCATCCACCCTGCTTGGAGGGGCACAGAACAGCAGGAAGAAGTGAAGGCGGGGAAGCAGCCCTGGAATAAAGGTTGCCAGGTACCAGTTATCCCCAAAAAGGGTTGGTGTGGGGCAGGGGAAGTGCCAGCCTTCCCTGCTTGGCTCTCCTGGCCCCCGGGAGTCTGCCTACAAGAGGGACAGGCCATACTCAACCCTGCTACCATAGGAGACAACAGCCAGCATTTTCTCTGCAGCACAGAACAGAGGTGGCATTAAGGACAGGGCAAGAGTGGTGCTGGCAGGCAGACAGCTCTGAAGTAGAACAGAGTACCTGGAGTAGAGGCTACTCACTCTCCCCAGGGGCTTATATATCTTCTAACCACAGCAGGAGGTTGTGCTATTTAAATAGTGTTCCCAATTTCAGTGTTTTTTTCCCCAATTGCTACACACAAGCCCCACTCTCATGGATAGTCCCATCCTTCTGCCATTTTGAGATGAGACTCACACCTCACCTGTTTCCCCTCTCCCCTTAAATATAGCCAGGTTGATGAAGCCCTCCTAGATCTGCCAGGCTTTGGGTCTGAAACTCCCACTGCCCAGGCACTGCACAACTCCTGCTGTGGAGGAGGTTGCCTTCTCCACCGTGGCTCAGCCCCAAAGGCCTAGGGCACCCTTCTGCCAAAAAAAAAAAAATCTATATTTAAGCCTCTTTGCAGAAATCCTCAGTTACTGCACCCACACACACACAAAAGCCAATAGCACATGGCCACTCTTTGCATCCTATAGCCATTGCCTCAAACAGGCTCTCCCCTTCGGTTCAGTGCTGGGCCATATCTAGCCTGCCACACTGCTCCTGTGTACATGATGGGACCAGAGCTAGGGCTTCTCTCATATAAAACACTGAAGTACAGCAGTAGCACACTTTTCAGTTCAGAGGAGAGAAAATAAACCAAAGAGCAAGGCAGCAACCTGTAAGTGTAAAGGAAGGATAAGAACCATGATCAGAACCTGACTACTGAGTATGAGGCACAACAATGGGCAGGCCAACAGCAGAGAGCCATACTTGTCATCAGAAACCCATGATGCATGAAATATTGCAGGGGAAGGGGAAAATCCCTCCACAGAGCCTGATGAACAGCACTGCTGCAGCATCAGAAGAGAAAGCTCCCCTCTTCCCTAATCATAGTAGGGTCACGCTGCACCACAAACTCCAAAGACAGCCCAAGAGCCCCCTTGTGCCTGCCTTCAAGCAGGGCAGGTGAAACAGGGATTGCTGGAGAAGTTCTTTGCTGCAGAGGAGCCAAAGCAGGAGGAGACCCAGCAGCTCAGGGCTGGCATCAGAGAAGCAAGAGATACCAGCTACTAGGCTCTCTTACTTTGTGCTTCCTGCCAAATTAGGGCAGGGGAGAGAGACTGCTAAACCAATTTCTTCTGTTAACTTGGGCTAAGAGGCACAAGAATGAAGAGCAACCTCAAATGCACCAGGGAAACATGCATACAGATGGGCTCCACCAGGCTGAGGAGTGCTCAGCATGAGAGACACAGGGTTTCTAGAGGCAGCACAAGCTACATTGCACGAGCCCCATACAAAGGAATTGCCAGGGCCTGGCTAGAGTTTTGTGGGATTTTTATTATTTTTGTGGGATTTATTTTGTACAGGCTAGCATTGTACTCTTTGCTAAAGCTGCTGATTCTGCCACAAACTAGAACAGAAATTTCTCAGAAATTAAGTTGGTTCCTCTCCTTGTTAATTCCCTGTCTGCCTCTCAACTGAACACCGGTCTGGATTGGTGTTTGCAGAAAAGATTCCCTGTACAAATTCTGACAGGCAGCTACGCTGTTTTGACTGAGGAATGAAGAAGCCGAGAGTCATTGGATTTTTTCCCTGTACAACGTGGCCTGATGTGGAGTTTGGTCCAGAGGACAGTGAGTTAACCGTAGAGATCATCGTCATTGTCTTCACTGTACACGTTGCCCCCGCTGCCGCCTCCTGTGCCTTGGCTGGGACCGGCACCGCCCTGGTTACCCGATGGGAACCTGCATGCAGTGGTGCAGGAGGGGAGAGAAGAGATGCTGTTCAAAAGCCTCCTCACAGCTCAGCACAATCCCCTCCCTCCATGCCAACACCCTGGTGCCAAGTAGGACAGGCAGGAGAAATGGGATGAAGCCTTATGACAGGTCACACAAAAGGCTTATACGGCTGCTGGATGTCACTCGTGTTAAAGGAAAAAAGGGTTGATGGACTTCAGTACTAACAGAGCAGCTACAGCTGACCTGCAGCACAGCCTACACCTACCACATACTCAGCTGGCTGCTGTACATGCTGAGGAGAATGGGAAAATGTGGCGGAAGAGGGAATTTGTTACTCAGAATCCAACAGAAAGCTGCCTTGGTACTCTGTTCTGGGACCGGCTGAGCCATGCTGCCCTCCCCCCACTCCCCTACAGTTACCTGAAGCTGCCAAAGCCACGGCTCTGCTGTAGAGTCTGTGCAAACATCTCATATTTCCTGATGTCGTTGTCACTGACAGAACGTCGAGCAAAGCGCATAGCCTCCTCAAAGTGATCCCTGCGTATCTCAGGAACTGGGTCGTCCTCCTCCACTTCCTGCAGCAGGACAGAGGGCCCAGGTGAGCTGTGTGCCCAAACTCTGTAGCCTGACAGCCATCCATAGCCTCCCTCTGGGCCAGGATGCTCCAGCACCCACCAAAGTACAAGCTGGAGAGGGACAGTGGCAGACTGATTCACAGCTGCAAAAGCGGCCTTCTGAACAATATTGACAATGAGACACCCCAGGAGGGCCTCGTCCTCCCACAAGATGAGAACAAAGTACTCCAGCTCCATGCTCTGTGCTGATAGCCGTCTGAGGATTATGGAGAGGAACTATCCTGCCTCACCCATGGGCAGAGGTGGGCTGCCTATCTCGTGAGCAGGGAAAGCTCAGAGTGCTCCACTCACCATGGCAGAAGGGTTGGTCTGCCTCTCACGTTCTCGCCTGATCTCACTCTCAATGGACTCACGGATGGCCAGTTTGCAGGCACGCTGGCAAATTTCTGTCAGGTCAGCCCCCGAAAAGCCATTGGTCATCTTAGCTAGGAAATCTAGGTCGACATCCTAGCAGAAAAAAAAAAAAAAACAAACCCAAAAAAAAACCAAGAGAGGCCTGTCCTTTACACCTTACACCCTCAGGTGTCAAAGAGGTGTCTTTAGATCTCATGGTATCAAGGTGTTGCCTTAACTTTAGCCAATTTTGAAAAGATGAGCTATTAAGGTTCTTGTTTTTGGGAAAAGTTAACCACATACAAAGACAGGCCACACTCCCCACACACCCAGCAAGACTCCATGAAGTAGCTGTAAATCATAGAATGGTTAGAGTTGGAAGGGACCTTAAAGATCATTGAGTTCCAACCTCCCTGCCATGGGCAGGGATCAGGTTGCTCAAAGCCCTGTTCAACCTGGCCTTAAACACTTCNAACAGGTCCATGTCCTTCCTGTGTTGAGGACTCCAGAGCTGGACACAGTACTCCAGGTGGGGTCTAACAAGAGCAGAGTAGAGGGGGAGAATGCCTTTGCACTGTTCACCCTCAAGAAGAGGTAGGTTGACTTGTGGATTCAGGATATGATTTGCTCAGATCTCAGCATTAGGAGTCAAATGAAACACTGTCAGACTGGAAACGGAGATGGGGCACAGGCAGACCAAGACAACCAACCTCCTCCTCCCCCTCAACTGAAGGAATAGTACTGCAACCTCCTTTGAAGCTTTCCTTCCCAACAGCACCTAAAAAGGTAAGCTTGGTATAAAATAGCTTGAGCTCTCACTTGACATCTGCTTTCCTCTGATTAACTATCAATTGCATTATTGCCTGCTCCCCAAGCAAGGGACATAGCTCTTGCCTATGACAGAGTTCAGCAACAATTAACTGCAATGGTTCCTCTTCAATTTCCATTTCCCACCCCTGTTTTCTACATTTCCTTTTCTTTCAAAGCACAAGAATCTTTTCCATCTTGCCATAACAGGCTTTCCTGTTCCCACACTGTGGGCAGAACTCCACTATGTGATAAAACTTACTGTGCTTACACACTAACACCTAGCTTTGTTGATACCTAGTCTCAGAGCTCAAGCCTTCCCCTACTTCTTCGTTTCCATCTTTCAAGGGACTGAAGGTTTCCCAGCTCTGTACTGCATGGAGCAGTCATCAGCCCTCTGCTCTGTCCACAGCTCATGAAGAGCATATGCAGCACGCAGCAAACCCAAGTCAGACACAGTCAGGGCACAGATCCTACCTTGGCAACTGGTGATTTCCTCAGGTTGGCCTTAAGAATAGCAACCCGGGACTTCTCATCAGGCAGGGGAATATAGATGAGTTGATCCAGGCGGCCAGGGCGCAAGATGGCTGGGTCAATGATGTCTGGCCTGTTGGTGGCACCGATGATGAAGACGTTCTTCTTGGTGGACATGCCGTCCATCTCTGTCAGGATCTGGTTGATGACACGGTCTGCGGCACCACCTCCATCGCCGATATTCCCACCTCGAGCCTTTGCAATGGAGTCCAGCTCATCAAAGAAGAGCACACAAGGGGCTGCTTGGCGGGCCTGCAAAAAGCAAACGGTAACGATTACTCCATGTTAATACCACCAGATGAGGAGCATGCAATTAAAACAGCTCAGAGGAGTACCAGAGCACTGCTGCCACAAGGAGAGCTTGGAGGAGCTGCTCCGGAACAGTCTCCTGCCATACAAACCCTCAATTAAAGTATCCTGAACAAGCAGCTGTATTTCCCCAAAGCTAGGAGCATCGTGAACCAAGCAGAAGGGTGGTAACTCCAATTCCTAGAGGGAAACCTGGAGCAGATTTGCCTGGACCAGAACTCTCCCTGCAAGATCTGGGGATGTCAACTGGTTATTTAGGTATTCGAGTATCAGTAGGCGAGATATATCAAGTGGAAGGGGGAAATCCAATCGCTATCTTCAGCTATCTAACGGGTAGTTATAGGGAAAAGGAAGCCAGATCCTTCTTCAAGATGCACAGTGAAAGGATGAAAGACCACAGGCACAAATGGCTGCAAAGAAAAATCCAGTTCAAAATAAGGAAGAAAAAAAAAAAATTCTTCCCAATGAGAGATCTCAAACATTAGCACAAGGTACAGAGAGGTCAGGGATTCTCTATCCTTAGCACATATTCAGAATACAAGGCCCTGAGCAACCTGATTGAATTTCCAAGTTCTCTCTCTGCTTTGGACAAACAACTGGACCAGATGGCCTCTGAGGTTCCCTCTCAACCTAAATTTTTCTCTCTCACTCTCCTTCCAACTTTGCTCTTTAAGCACCTTCCCTGACCACAGGAGTGAGGATTCCCAAGATAATCCATGAGGATTATCCTCCACTGACAGGAGGTCACGCTATCTATGGGGGAACTGGGCAGTAGGAGTGAGCTCCTTTCTAAGCCATATATTTTGCAGGACAAGAATGGAATGGAATATTTCAGTTGGAAGGGATCATCTAGTCCAACTGCAGAAGAAGAACCCGTAGCATGTTTTGAAAATCTGTAGAAGGTGATGGCTAATGAGGTATCAAAGTAAGTTTTCAGGGATGCAGAGAATATCTATGCCATTCTAATGCTAGCCTCACTGCTAAGACACTGGGGCATCCAGTAACAAGAGATGCAAATTGCAGCAGGAGAAAACCATTTAAATAGAATCATAGAATTGTTAGAATTGGAAGGGACCTTAAAGATCATCAAGTTCCAACCCTCCTGCCATGGCCAGGGGCACCTCCCACTAGAGCATAGCTATGTTGCCAAAGAGGATTAATTCCCTAACATCAGGAAAGCAGCCTCTGCTCTCAGCACAAGTGGGGAAAACACAAAACACACAAACAAGAACCAGGCCAGTATGACAGGCACAGTGGAGACAGTGTTTTGGGGGTACCTAAGCACAAACATAGCACAAGGAATAGAAGATACACTTACCTTGTCAAAGATCTCGCGCACATTAGCTTCAGACTCACCAAACCACATGGTGAGCAATTCTGGCCCCTTGATGGAAATGAAGTTTGCCTGGCATTCATTGGCAATGGCTTTGGCCAGCAGTGTCTTACCACAACCAGGTGGCCCATAAAACAGAACCCCTTTCGATGGGGTCATGCCAAATTTGAGGAACTTGTCTGGGTGCTCCACAGGATACTGAAGGAGAACAAAACACAAAAACCTCTCATGATGAGCCAGAACAGGTCTGTACCTTAGAATCACAGAATGGTTTGGGTTAGAAGGGACCTTCAAAGATCATCTAGTCCAACCTCCCTGCTATGGGCAGGGACATCTTTCACTAGATCAGTTTTGTTTCTGCTCCTACCAGAAATACTACCCGAGATTTCTGATGGGTTAAACACAAGATTCTGCCTGCTCAGTGCACTGGTTTAAAAAGCACCACAGCTAAATTGTAAAGCTACCTTAAACAATCTATTTCCACCTATGAACTAAGTACCAGTTCAGGTAGTTTTCCAGCACACTTAACCCCAGCTTCACTCTGCCCTGCAGAAGCAAAAGGGAATAGCTCATTATCTAACCTATTTGCTCTGCTCTCCAGAGACAGGCAAGATGTCTGATGTGAGCATTTATTGCCTCTCTCTGACCTTGTTGCCGAGGATGATTTTGACGCCAGAAATTTAGACTGAAAAGTAGATTCTTTTATTCACAGGCAGGCTGTTTCTACAGTGCCAATTGAAAGCAGGGACGTATCAAACCCAAACCACCCCAACGCAGGTAGGCACCAGAAGATTCCACAGACCATTCATTACTTCATTCCAGGCTCTCCCTTCATAAATTCACAATTACTTCCCACCTGTCTCTATGCCAATGCTGATGCAAAGCCTTTCAGAGGCTCTCTGTATGAGAATCTTCATCCACTTTCTGGCATATAAAGCCACCATGTAATAGGATTCTCAGCAGTGGTCCCACTGCTGGTCTCCACTTAAGAGAAGCAGAACTGCTGCTGTTTCTGCATGTAGCAAAACACCCACTCAAGATGTCACTGTAGACTCACTCAGCTAAAGAAAGCCTGATGCTGCTTCCCAGCACCTTACTCTCCCTAAGTTCACCAAGATGGAACAGCATGGTATTTTCAGTCCATTACAAGAAAATACCATAAAACCTCTGCATTTACCCTGCTCACAGCCCAAACAGGAATGTGAAGAGGTTCTGGATTTTATTATTATTTTTCAAGCTGACTAGGCAAAAATCTGTTGGAAACCCTTACCTGTACAAGTTCCTGGAGTTCTCTCTTTACATCTTCTAGACCACCAATATCTTCCCAGGTAACTTGTGGCACCTCCACCACAGTCTCTCGAAGAGCAGAAGGGTTGCTCTGGCTCAGAGCCCACTATCATTAGAAGAAACAGCATTATATGAATTCTAACACGTTATGTTCACACGCTTCAGATAAGCAATTAGACATTGCACCCAAAAGAAAGAGGGGCACTCCTGCATTACCCTGAAGTCATCCATGGTCACAGCCAGCGAGTTCATCACTTCAGCATCAATGGTTTCATCTTCTAGGTCTATGAGATCCATCTTCTTTCTGATAGCCTGAAGAGCAGCTTCTGAGCAAAGAGCAGCCAAGTCAGCACCAACATGGCCATGGGTCTCATTTGCCACCTGAAAGCAGAGCACTGACTATGACTCACAGGGATACAACCAAGCACTCTGCAAGGGCAATGCATGCTCTGGTCACTCACTCAGAGGTGCAACAAAACTCTGGAGGACAGGAACATCAGTGCTCTGCTGCAAATTCAAGACAAGCACTATCACATATTTAACAGGCACTGCTGTTCCACCCCCTACTTGAGATCAAAGCTGCAACTGGAATTCAGGTGGTATGCAGAAAGATAACCCTGAGGACTGCAGTTCTTAATTCAGGACAGAGATTACAGTAATCATCCAGTATCACCACAACGTTCACCCAGCTCTGTGAGCGCTGTTTCAGGCTTGCTTTATTTTTAAAGAGAGTGCCACAGCAAACAAACCCAGGAGGACAGTGGCAAGGCACTTCCAGACTGAACTGATACATGTTTGTTTCACTTAGCCATGCCATTCTTCACTAGCGAGCAAGGATTTTTGGTCACTGGTAAACCAGTTAGAAGGAAGCCCAGAGACTACACATTTTTCCAGTTTCACGCTGTCCTAAATGAGCAGAGAAAAGCTTTCCTTGCTACTCACCTGTTCCAGATCCACATCATCAGCCAGTTTCATATTTTTCGTGTGGATCTGCAGGATCTCCAGGCGCCCGGTGGCATCTGGGATACCGATATCCACCTCTCTGTCAAAACGACCTGGGGAGTATAAAACATATGTTGAGCTGCTGATTCTGCAAACTAAAGGAGCCGCAGTTGCTGCCTTCCTCTGACAGAGGAAGATGATAAGCCACAAACACATACCATTTCAGAAAATGCCAGAAGCTTTGGGTTTCTCTGTACCATTTATCAGCCCAGTAGCAGAGTCAGATCAGAGGAGGAGGAAAGGCTTTAGCCATTTAGGGAAAGTGAGACTACTGTATTAACTAGAGTTCAATATTATATAAACACAGAGGATTTCTGCTTTTTTTTTTTTTCCAAGCCTCATTTATAAGAAAATATGCTTCCCCTGACCAATGCACCACAAGATATTTTTGTTTATTCCTACCTTTGTGTCCTCAGCACAGGATTCCACAAATACCAAGAAACTGAATTTTTCAGAACTTTCATAGCAGTACCAAGTGGTGAAAAACGTGAACTGCCCCAATATCCGGGGAGGCAGGAAACCTATGTATTACTGCAATATTAACTAAGGTACATACACCTATTATTTTCCTCTACCCATAGCTGTGCGTTCAAACACCTCACTACACATTTAAGAGGCCGTTTTTTCCTGCAAACTTGACTGGTTTGCTATTATAGACTTTACCAACTGGTCATACAACAGACATTCATTCACACTGCAAAGTTTCAAAAAGCTGAAAATCAGAAACTACTAGAGTTCTCATCAATAAAAGGAAGAGAAATTCGACAATTCAGAGCCTTCTGCAGCCTGAGGCATGAACAACCCCTTAAGCGTTTAGTCCTGAAATAGCCTCATCTAATTGATGAAATGAAAAAGCATGCTACCCTTTAAGTATTTCATTATTTCCACAAGTACTAGCCTAATAAAGCACAGAAAATGATACCAAAGGCTGGAAGCCTAGTAATGAATCTCAAACAAGCAGCTGGAGACAAGTCAATAGTTTATGTAACACACAGAAAATCTTTAATATTAATTTCTGCTCAGTCTTTCCAAGGCCCCTGAAGCACAGCCCATAACAAATTATCTAATACACCAAAAAAAAAAAAAAAAGGGGCAATTCAAGCTACCNAAAAAAAAAAAAAAGGGGCAATTGCAGTTACCAAATCGCCTGGGTGCTGGGTCAATGCTGTTAGGTCTGTTGGTAGCTGCCATAACGATCACGTGTGCTCTCTGTTTCAGTCCATCCATAAGAGTCAACAGCTGAGACACTATGCGACGTTCTACCTCTCCATGTGTCTACAGAGAGAGAAAGTAATGATTAAACCAAAAGCTCTAAAACACAGCACAGGAGCTAGTAATGCACCAGAGCAGACAGATTTAACAGACACAAGGTCTCAAGAAACATCATGAACTATTTCAGATTCTTCTGATATCCAACTGAATTCAAGCATTAAGTTAAATACTGTTTTACCCTGAAGTCAAATGCAGAGATTCACACCAGCTGATACCAAAAAAATACTCCTTTACCTTTGTGGCAGTGTGCTTCCCCTCCCATCCCCCCCAGCTCCTGCTCAAGCCATAACCATCAGTGGGAGTTGTGATGAGCTGCACCTTGAGTTTGGGGGATGAATGGCAACACAGCGAAAACACTGTCTGGAGTGGGGACCTAGATCTTTTGTTCCCATGAGAATATGACTAGAGGTCAATTATCTTACTGTATAAATAGTGGACAGCCCAAGAGCCCTTTGAGCTCTCCTGTATGGCAGTAGGCTGCACGCCAGGATCTCCCTTTTTGTGAGGACACTCACTTAAGGTTCTACTCCTCGAGGTTGAGAGATTCCTTGCCCCAACAGATTCTCGCTAAGTGACTAATAGCATGCTTAACTTTGAAATCTTAGCTAAGTAATATAAAGGGTTGATTGTGCATATATAATCCTTTAGACATAAACAGTTGACCAAGTCTGGGACTAGGACTGGATCCAGCCGCACCTAGACTCCCTCTCTGAGAAGGAGTTTAGAAAGCAAGGGGGTCCTTTCTGAACCTCGTGACTCAACGGGAGGGTCTCCCTGACAGCTTGTCTGACCCTGTCCTCTAGGCAGTAAATAACCAAGTGTACCTTACCATTGAATCTCATAAAACACTGTCACATTCACTACCAATTTTGTTAAATCACTGTTTTATATTAATAAATATTTCACTGCTCTCTTATGAGTGAAGTTAATCACTCTGCCTGCAACAACCTTCTACAGGCTTTCTTTACCTTCTCTCTCTTCGGAGCAATGGCATCCAGTTCATCAATGAAGATGATGGCAGGAGCATTCTTCTCTGCTTCTTCAAAGGCTTTCCTCAGGTTGCTCTCAGACTCGCCAGCCAGTTTGCTCATGATCTCAGGACCTGAAAACATAATGGCACTGTGGCACACAGAAGAGAGGTGGCTAGCCCCAAGACATGCAGCTAAATTTTTTTTAATATAACATTCACATGGGAGTATCTATATCTCAAGCCAAAGCAAATACTATCAGCCAAGTTTACTAAATTTTCAGCTGAACAGGCAAGAACAGCATGCAGAATTACTTTCTATTATTATTCTGGTGTTTTCAGTTTACTCTAACAGAATGCAGCATTAAACAATGAGCTACCTTTAACTGCCTCTTACCCTATTTCACACTTGGTGAGCTTCTCTGTAATGTGCCACAACACACTGTTAATGCCAGTCCTAGCTTGCAAGAGAAGCAATCAAATTAAATGGTGATGAATTATCATGGTAGGGAAGTAAAAAGGTGTAAGATATTGAAGCTGTCTTTAGCTTGCATTACGCAGGTATACATTTACCTCTGTAAGATCCCACGAGTTAGAAGAAAAAAAACAACCACACCAAATCAAAAAAAACCACCAAAAAAAC
>VXAK01017216.1:0-28010 GCA_013399435.1 Arenaria interpres | reverse complement strand
CTCTAAAAAGCTATGTGAGTATATATAAAATACATGGTATTAGTTGCAAATTCAGGCAGCTGAAAGTTGAAAATGGCAAATGCATAGTTTCATGCTCTGCTTTGTACTTCCTTTGTACTCCTCATGCCTGCTGTTTGATGCTTCTCCTTCAAATAAACTGGAAAAGCAGATTCTAATCATATTATATTAAAGATTATGTAATAAAACCCACTGGAAGGAAGCAAAAAGTTTTCGTGGGTATGCGATGTTTCCTAATTTTTTATTTCGTGATTCCGCAATGGTAATTTTTTCCAGTGTTTTTGAAGTGAAGATAAAAAGATCTAAAACAGATGTGCATGCACATGCACGCTTTGGACCAGGCACATGAGAAAGCAGGGAAACTGCTTTCTACTCCACTGCAGTAGAAACTTCTGCAAGATGAAATGAGGGACTATGAGGGACTACCACATCTAGTTGGCAGTCTGCTGCTATTTCATAGGTAGGAAACAGGTTTCATGGGCTAGATTTTTGTATTCATGAGATGATTGAGGGTTTCATTGGGAATTTTTGTTCGGTCGATTCATTTGTTCTTTTACCTTGTAGTTGCTGTTCCATCAGTTGGTAGGTATTCTCAGTGCTGTGTTATTATCAGCTGCTCCCAACAGAGTTATATCAGTGTCATTCCAGCCTCAGAATATTCATGTTCTCAGTAATTATTTTCCCAGTCTGTCAGACTTTTAGCTGCCAGAATATTCCTGAGAAATACAAACTAAAGAGAGGGTTTGCCACCTTATAGAATATCTGTATAGTGCATGGGAACTACTCTTTCCTTGGCCATTGTTGCAGTAGAAATGCAAAGTATATAGTTGAGGATTTTCAAAGATGTGTGTAGCCTTCTCTGGTGTTACAAGTGTACATTAGGCAGTGCTGTAGATAGTGTCATGTGCTGTATGTTAGCAGACTGTTAGAGTAGCCTGCTCTGTTATTTCTCTTTTCTGTGTCAGTAGTTAATCTGCTTCGAACTTAAGCATGAAGTCAAATTTGGAAAAACATAAGAAGTCTTCCAAGTATTAGGCTTTCTGTATTTTGATCAATATATCATGTTAAAAAAAATAATCTTTAAATCCATAAGAAATTCAAAAGCAGGAGGATCCTTGCTTCCAGACTTGTTTTGACGGTTGGACAAGATGATCTTTAAGGTCCCTTCCAACCTGGAAGATTCTGTGATTCTGTTTTCAGTCAGTGGTCTGGCATGCTGGTTTGTAGCAAGTGATGTTCAACTCCTTCTAGTTCCTGGGAATTTTCCTTTCCATCGCTTCTGAAGTCTGTCAGAATTTTTTCCCTGCTCCACTTAGCAATCTCTGAGCATGTATTTGTGATCTACTAGAGGATAGCACAGATGCAGCATAACTGCACAATACTTAAGGAATGAGGAGTTATGTTTAAGTGATTTGTACTAAGATTGCGTAAGTAAGCTGTTTCTCACCCTGCTTCCCATTCTCTCATTCAGCTAATTTGCAGTTTTCTGATAAGGTGGCAGTTAGGTTTTCAGTTTTTATACACACATTATGCTTTTTATTGGATTTTTTTGAGAAGTATATTTAATAACTTCCATTGAAGAACTGAGATCTTCCTATATAGAAATTTTTCTGAAAGTTGAACATTAGGTTTTAAGTTGTCTTGATTCTTTTTGGGTGGAAACTATTATCATGTATAGTCTCCCCTTTGAACTGAAACCACACAGAATCCATCCAGACTTAGTTTTCTCCCCAAGCCTTTTGTTTATTTCTTGTGTGGAAGATACTCTGTCCATACTTAGTTAGAATAAAATTATGCAATTGTGTCTTTATGAGGCAAGGCTCATCGCTAATGCTTAACTTCTTATTTCAGCAGAGTCTAGAACTCATCTCTCTCATTGGTCACTTGTTGGTATGTTTCAGTAGTTGGCACGTTTGACAGGATGTTGCGTTCTTGTTGGTATGTACATTTAAAATATATAAAGGACTTTGAACCTAATTTGTTAATTGTATCTTATTAACAACTCTTGACCAAGACCATACTTGCAATTCTCATGTTATTTTAGTACTTGAAATGAAAATGGGTTTGGGATCCTGACCTCTTTCTCCCAAGCATACAATCACAGTAGAACTGTATGATATTATAATATGGGGTGTGAACAAGAGACACTGATTTAAAACATTGAGACCATGAAAAATTCTTAGTTAAAAAACCTGGCATTTGTCAATAAAACAGTAGGAATTCAGATTGAAAGCCTGATACAAATATTTCGCTTCTGTTAAATGAGACAAAAGTATTTGCGGGAAGGCAATGCATATTTTCTTCTTTATAATGAGTAAGAAAGCTCCGTAGCAGGCAGCCCATTGTGCAAATGTCTGCTCTGAGAACTGGAAGTGGACTGAAACCTTAATGAATGTGAATGGCCCTGAAGTTCCACCATCTATAAACATTTTTAGTGTCCTTGTCCCTATCTGGCTGATTTTTATTTTTGTTAAATTGTCTTATTGTGTCACACAGTCAGTTTGTGTTGGACTAGACTCAGAGACTGTTCCTTGCCTGGTAGATTCTTTGGTGAACAAAATGCATCTGCTCTTAATAAAAAGCTGTTTTCCTTTTCCTCTTATCTTGTTACTACAGTCCACAGTCACTTATGCCAAGGGCACAGGTCATGATAAGTATGTATTTGCAATTTTAGATGTCTCTGTCCTCTGAAACTTCAATTTCTGAGTAAAAAAAACCAAAAAAACAAACCAAAAAAAACCCCAACAAAACAAAACAAAAACCCACAAAAACCCAACACACGGTAAATAATTGTAGCACCTCAATTAGAGAAGAGGCATATGATGGAACCCACAGTATAAAATTAATGCATATATCTTTCAACAATAAAGCATTCTGGAGATGCTTTTTTAGTTTAGGCAACAATCAATTTGGGAAATTCTGATTCAAGCAATAGTGTCTTCTAAATTTAAATAGTCAGTTTGTTCTTTATCTCGGAGAATACCATAACAGTCTGCCTGCAGTTGAGGAGTGATTGAGGAGGGATGCTAAAGGCAGGCATGTATTCTCTTCTCTGTGATGCAGTTACCTATTGGCAATATCAGAAAACTTAAAGTTCAGCTTGCTTTGATACACACTTGTAAAGATGTGGAATCTGGATGGTAAAGGAAATGCAGTTGGCTTTAGGCAGAGAAGGTACCAAAGGGATCTTTGATGCTCTATAGAAGTGATTTTATCTTTCTTGCTAACAATTTCATATTAAAACAGTACATGCAGTAATAATATCCTTCAATAAAATATTGTTTGGATTGTACTGTAAGTCTAAACTAATGTTTTGCATTTTTTAAAAAATCTAACTTTAAAAAAAAAAGCAGAAAAGAACTGACCAGAGGAACAGTGATCAAATGTATAACTTATCTTTATATTTTTTGCATTTTCTTGGATTATTTTTTTTTATGTTTACTCATTACTGGGATGGGAATGGAAGCACTAAGATAAATGTTGGAGTTTTTAAAAAATAAATGTTGGAGTTTTAAAAAGTACTTTGGAGAATATTGGAATTTGGAAAAAGAAGGGTAAAAGGTATACCTTAATTTTTCCTCCCTTCTTGCTCAATAACTTGACCCTACATCACCCATTTTCTGTGCTTTGGGATCAATTTAATTGATAATTGTCTCTTGGCGGGGTTCCTGATTTTTCTTTGCAATGTTTTCTGCCCTGCACCTTTTCCTGATATTATTTTTTTGCATACTTTTCTCTGAAATTCCTCTCCTTGCTTTCTGTCTCCATTGTTAAACGTTCGTCTGCATTTAATCTTGATACCACCCCAGCAAGCTGTATTTTTTTTCTTATTCTCTAAGACATTGCTGACTTGCCAACCCCTCTCTTTTATTCAGCTTGCCTTCATGTTCATGTACCCTTTCTGGCACTCTCATGGTGACTAAGGACATGTCTTCTTTGAGGAAGGAAAGCCTCACTTTCACCCAATTGGAAGAAATACAAATTAATATTCCTCTCCCCCATATCCAGACACCCATTGGCTTTCAAGTTTTAAGGGGACATAATGGCTACCACTCAGAGAGCAACCTGAGGCTACAGCCCTGTTGACAGTGTAAGATGTCTGAACGTCACAAGATTGAAATCTATTGCCATTTCTTTGGCACATTATCATCTGCCTTTCCTTTTCTGTTTCTTCTAGTCTCCTTCTAAAAATCCTTCTTTTATGTTTGTTATGGTTTGAGAAACCCACAACAGTTTATTGTCATTTAGACAATTATTCTCATACCCGATGACCCGTCCCCACTGGGGAAGGGGAATTGGGGCAAAACCAAAGAAACCCAAGGGTGGAAATATAAACAGATTTAATAGAATAAGACTAGATAATTAACATTAATAACACTAAAGAGCCAATATTGATCCCAATACCAGTATAAAATATACAAGGGTTATACTCAGCCAATTCTATCAGTAGGAAGCTGTGCACTCCCAACAGGGGACAGCAAATGTGGGACACTGTGAGCGCTACGGCTTCAGGAGGAAGGGAAGAGCTCCCGGGTCCAACACCGGGGCAAGAAGTTCTCAGGATCACAGCCATCAAGTAAGAGAGAACTCCTCAGCAAATTTTCTAATTTATATTGAATGTAACATTCATGGTATGAAATAATCCTGTTGGCCAGCTTGGGTCAAGTGCCTGGGTCTTACTCCTCCTTATCCCTGCACATGGCTAACGCGAAAACACTGAAACTTTGAAATCCGCACACCATAGCTGGCTATCAAGTAAATACTTTAATATATTCAGACACTAGAGTCCTCTAAAAGTTCAGTTTTCCCAAGCATTAGAAGAAACCTTACTGAAAAGTAAAATTACTGAAAGAGATATTAGTCCTGTGTCGCTCAAACCAGGACAACATTTTTTTCTCAAGGCAGATTCTGAAGCTGCCCTTTCTTTTCTACTACGCCAATTCTTTCTACCTTAGAGTAATAAACTTCTAATTATCCCCTAAAGTGTGGTCTTGTCAGCTCAGGTTGGGTCAATGTTTGCGTATATTGGCATTTCCTGGAGGTTTTCTACTTACAGCTTTACCTGGATTTAGGGTAAGTTAGACTTTACATGAATCTGATGTTTTAGGACCTGGTTCATACTTGTCTTGTTCCTGGTACGAGGAGTATTGTATTCCATTTCAGAAGCATGAAGCCTGTTTAAAATGGTAAAATTGGATCAGATTTGCCTAGAATGCAAATCTCAATTTTCAGTACAAAAACTGAAGTTTACAGGTTTTGGCCGACCATTTTTATAGAAAGTATCATACTAGAGCCTTGTTGTGAAGTGTATTTGCAGTCAACTAACTGAAATGTGAAATCTCCGTTCTGTAGGAAAAAGATTTCCAGAGGTTTTTAGTGAGAATGTGGAGGAAAATTACATACTGAAATTTCCTGTGAGACAATCAAAAGCAGAAAAATTGATACATTTATTTTTTCTGTCTTCCTGAACTTGAACAGCTTGTTCTTGAGAAAAACAGATGAGAAAACAGCTTTGGGTGTTCTGTGCAATTTTTTCCGGATCCTGTCTGCAGGCTGGACAGGGCAGAACCACCTTGTCAGGTTGGGGCCAAACGGATAGGGAAAGTCTGTTCCTAAGTTTCCAGCAAGTCACCGGGGGGAGCTGTTGTCAGAGCTGTGGACCACAGGAACCCAAACTCTGGTGTGGCTTCTTAGGTAAACTGACAGGAACCTGGGAAAAAAACTCCTGTGTTAACTGGAAACTGGCCAAAACCAATCTCTTCTTTCAAACAATCTCGCCTTACAGTCTCTTCTTACAGCTTTAATGGACTGGCATTTCTAATGAAAAACTATTCTGTTGGAAAATCCCAGGCACATTTTAGCCTTGAAGTGCTACTCTATTATTATTACTAAATAATAACAATAATAATAACTTTACCTTCTTCTGCCTATTAGCTTTGTGTTCTTGCCCCTAATGTGAAGCAAACTGACATTGCTTATAAATTAAAGTACTATATTTTCTCATTTTTGCATCCTGTATTTTAAGGAAGTGTTTTAAGGTAACGTTGACTGTAAATAGCTGAGGTGGCCTGCTGGAGGCAAGTGGCAAAAGTGCAGTGATGAATTGCACATTTTAATATTTTTCTTGTGTTTATTCTTAAGTGTTTACCTCACAACTCTTTTTACAGTTTCTTACTAATAGCAGATTGTATTACCATTGTATAACCTGGTGACCCCTCTGACTGCGTAATGTCAGTTATAGTAGAGTATGCATTCGTTTTTAGACTGGAAAGGCAGTGGATCAGGCTTAAAATGTGTGCTAAAAACTTGCCCACTGCAGGAGTAATCCAAAGGAATGAGGGGTTCCTTCCTGTGCACATCAAGTCTGCTGGAAGAGACAGACAAAATACTCTGTTCCCTGCTCTTGCAGGAGAAGCGGCGCCAGCAGTTCCCAGAGAGCCTGGGGATGTTAATCCCTGGCCACGCTTGCCACTGTCCTTCAAAGTACAGCTCAGGATGCTCTTCTGCCAGGAGTCATGGAGAACCTTTAATTGCATGGTCAGTTTGTAGAGGGGTAAAGCCAGATAGTGAAGGGAAGACAAAGGTAAATCTTTTCCAAATGTCTGAATAACAGGTGTGCTGATGTACCCTCTTAAAAAGAAAAGCCACTCCTTTTTAGAGGCTTGTGAGACTTGATTTTGGGTTTTTTGTATGTGTTATCTGTAGTTTCTGGGAATCTGCCTGAATTTGGTAGAGGACATTACCTGTTCCTGATGATTTCTTTAGTAAACTGCTCAGAGTAGGAAGTCTTTATGGTGGTAATTTGATACCGTAAAAATACTGTGCTTTAATGGATAGATAACGCCATTGACCTCTCAGCTAACACATAAGGCAGAATGATATAGAGGAGAATGGAACTTAGTGTTTGAACTGTCTTTCGGCTTGATCTTTAGCTTGGACTCCATGTGGAAATTACCAAATGGTATTTTGTGGCCTCTATCATTCCACTTGATTACATTGCAGAATGGTCCCTTTCTGACTTGGAATGTCTAAAAATCTTTGTAACAAAAGAAGCAAAGAAAGCAGGAGTTCTGCTGAGTGCTTTTGTTGAGTAAGCAGCTTTTCCTTAATAGCAAGAAATTTTGAAGTGTATTATTTATTCAGTATTATAAATTATATTTATTAGAAACAAAATGATATACCATTGAAAGGTATTGAACATGCAGGTCAAACTAAGAAAAAAAGCAGGGAAATCTCATGGCTTGGTTTTTCTGAAGTACTTTTTTATTTCATTTCTGTGCAAGAAGAGAGGAGGCTGCATCAAAAAGAGATTATATTAAAAAAAAAAAAAGAAAAACTACATTCAGTCATATCAGTTAGTGGTTGCCTATGTTTCAATTTATATAGGTTTCCCTTAAAGTAAAATTCGGACTGAGTTTCAAAGTCAGCAGAAGCTGCAAAGGAATTCTTAGCTGTCATTGTTCCAGGCACGTACACTTCGTGCAAGGCAAATCATTAAGAGTCGGAGCATTTGCTTTGAAACACATTTTCTGGTTAAACTTAGAAGTGTATATGCTTTCGAAGCATTAGGCACCTCACTTTTAATTTGACTTCGTTTGCTGAACTCTTTTATAATGGATTAATAGCTATTTTTTATATTTTATTTTCCAAAGTTCGTATAGTTACAGTATTAACCACTATGTCTAGTTTTATACTTAGTTGGGGTTTGTGTCCTTATGCATCAGTGTTAACTGCAGTATCTGCTATATATTAAGAATTTTCTTAAGCACCTATTTACTGTGTCTAATAGAACACTTGCAAAAAATCTTTTAGGGAGGGTAGTTAGAAGAATCTATGGATGAGAATCCTCTTTCAGTGTTTTGCCTGCTGTACTTTGATTTCTAGTGTGATTGACCATGATACTGAATACAAAGTCAACTCAAATTTCTCTTTTTGAAGGCTTTACAATCCATCTTGTTAAGTGGGGTTTTTAGAATTAGAACCTGCATTTTTAGAATTAAATACTACAAAATATCAAGACTGTTTTGAAAATGAACTCTCTTTTTCTATGTAGCTTTTAAAGATCCTAGCGATGTGGCATCAGGGTTCGTTAACTGAACAGCAAATGAAGACAAAGAATAAGAAAATGTGGCTGTAAACTCACGTATTATGAAAGAATAATGATAAAATTTCTAATATAGTCAGATAAATTATCTACTATGCCATTGGTACTGTGGTTTATGGTAACAGACTGCAGGAAAAGAAAGGAGAGGAGAGTGGTTGTGTTGTTTACATTCTGCTTTTTATTCATACCTCACAAAGAACAGTAAATATTGGCTCTAATGATGAAGTCATCTGCATTGTAACAATAAATAATTAGCATAGCACTGACTTTGAAATGACTTTTTCAAGTATTGACATACCACTGGTTATTCAGTTTGATTAGTGTTTACTGTTAACACAGTCTTCCATTCGAGACACAGATCTAGTAGTCATTGCAACTGATGACATCTTCCAAAATTCATCCCATAATTCATGTGCAGCATGGATAGCAGTGATTACTTAGCACATTCAGAGAAGTCTAATTTATTTTTTATTTTATGGTAATACTGTTATTTTCAATACAGCATCCGATACCCAAGTAATTTGAAAGCTATTCCTGCTGTTTTATTGTATTGTAATATAAACATAAATGCAGTGTTAAAAGCTATACCAATGGTGTCAGACTCCTTAAGGACTTGAGAAAACTGTCATAACTTCTAGAATAACTGATAATCGTTTGTGGGTCAAAAAGAGCAACATGCTGTATTGCTTAGCTTTCTGCTTTCTTTTTCTCAAGGTTTGTCTGAGATTTAATTTTATGTGAAGTACACAAAACACTGTCAGTGAAACATTATCACTTTGTAAAAGCTGTTTAGAATATGGTCTGGCACAAAATGTGCAGAAAATTAAAAAAAGAATAGTTCCAACTTTTTGCATAGAGCTGATTTGTGTATATTATTTGAAATTGTGGCCAAAACCAGTATACGTGAATGTGACTGCATCTTGATATTTGCAAAATAAGCCTAGAGCTACAAACTTATATAATTTTAACTTTTAAAAGATACATAAATATATATGTTTAGAATTAAATTGAAAAAAAATGTATAAATAAAATTTCATCTATGTGGTTTTGTGTGTGTACATGTATATGAATGTGTGTGTGCATATATACGTAGTTCTTTACAGTTCTGGGGGTTTTTTTGGTCCTATTTCACGATATTTCCATTTAAATGCATATTTTGATTTTTCTTCTGGGACTTGGTGGAATGCCTTTGCATTACACTACTAAAAGTATAATCCACTTTAACACAATATTTCTCCCTAAAGGGATGATCTTTTCTAGTCATATGATAGTATTTTTCCCAGTATGATATTAACATTCATGATGTAGTGATTTTATCTTGATTCAAAAGATGTTTTGTTCCAGTACAAAAAAGATTAAAGAGTGTCTTTTGTGTCTTGCTGCTAAAAAATACCTAAAAATCAAGGAAATCTGAAAACCTCCTAAACCCAAGCCTATCTGCGTGATCTCTGTTAAATATGAGCTATTAGTAAAATTCAGAGTACACTTTAGAGGGGATAAAAATGCATGGGACATTTATAGAGTTTACAAGAAAGAAAACAGTCTAAGAGAAGTAAATCAAACAATCTTTTAAAATTGAATTTATAAACACCCTTGTATACAAATGTATATTTCAAAAAGATGCATTTAAGAAAAGGTGTATATTAATGTTTCTAGTGATGTGATTCCTTGGCATTTCAACCCATAATTTTTTAGTTTGTAGGTCTCAGAAGAAGTTTATGCAAGGTGCATTGATAAGATGCAATGATGGAGCTGCTGATTTTTGATCAGAATGCTGCAGCTGTTAAGGTTATTAAATTTAAAGATGTTGAGAGATCAAATTAAATTCTGTTGCAATTGCAACGGATGGGATGAAGAGTGAAATCCCGTGCAGGTTTTTCCACCAGTTGTGCCGAGTCCTGCAGCACGCCATACAGTAGGTGGGTGAGGAAGGGCACGGTGGGACACTGGTCAGGGACGTGAGCCCTGCCCTGAGCACACCGTCTTTCCGCTGGCACTTCAGTTCCCCGAGGGGTTCATCCTGCACGTTTAAGCTTTTACAGTTGGCCCTTTCTTAGGACAGAAAATACAAGAAGGCAGGTTAAAACCTTTGAAATAAAAAGAAAAGATTTTTTTTTTTTTTTCTAAAATCATTTTGAGGAACAATAACATCCATTTCCATGTGTGATCAGGTTGTGTGTTGCATAAACAAGTTATTTTCTTAAATGTAACAGTCTTTCCCTACCATCTATATTACATGAGAGCAATGCTTTTGCAGCTTTTTTAAAAAGTTAATCGATTAATCATATTATGCTTAGTAGTTTTTTAATAAATAGTTTTATCTTTTTTCAGAGTTGTGATTAGTTAAAACCTTTAATTGAATGTAATAAATAATTGTAGCACGTATTCTTACATTCAGATAGATTTCAACTTTTTTTTGGCTAGGTGGTTTCACACTGTTAACACTAGTTTTCTTCTTCGTCTTTTGCTTAAGTATTTTTAGTATCCATAAATTTATTTTGTAATTGAGAGTGTAAGGTAACTGAAATGTGCAAAAACTTAACACACCCAGATTTATCAGAGCTGTTTATATACTGCCCTGAAATTACAAAGGGCCTGCGATGAGGGACTGTCCTTGGTAAATTGCTGGTGTAAGACCTCGAGGTAGTTGCGCCGACTGCAGCTGCACAGTTTATGTGAGATAAGTTACTCAAATACCTATTTTCATAAGTGAAGGTTTACATGTGTATGTTAGGTATTTATATTACTAAATCAAAACTTATTACTGTTGAAACTACATTTTTTATTCATTTTTTGTAAATTATTTTAAAGGTATATTTTAAAATGTATTTCTGTAATTGTGATTACAGCGTATAAAAGAAAAAGGGTTTTTTTTGCAAACTGTACTACACTGTTCAGAGCATTGCAAAATAAAAAAACTAATATTTTTCAGTAAAATACGGTTGTGGTAAATTAAAGTCAAGCCACCCTTAAACAGCTATTGCTTTGTCTCATTCTAGTTCATTGCATAATGACCTTGAGCATTTCAGAGACTTTCTTTATAAACACATTTTTTATGGCTGCATACCAAAACTGCAAGCAAGTTATCATTAGTTTTCCATCAGTGAGAACAAATCCTGTAGTCCAGCATTAGCACTGTCTTTCTTCTTATTGTACTGTATTATCTTATTACAGTAAAGTTACTGTTTAGCAATTGGGTCTCTTCAGGTTTGTGGTTTTTTTCTTTGTTTGCTTGCTTTTAGCTCAAAAAAGCCCTGGTGTGAAGTACAGGCAGCATTTTATATAACTGTATCTAGGAGTGCCTGAGGAATACAGAAGCTTTATATGGCCTCCTAGTAGGGTCACATTTGCACCTTTTTTGTCTTGGGCCATAGTCTTTGTGTTTGTGGCAGGATTTTCTACAACTGGAGAACTAGTTCTTAATGATTGGACAGAAGTGGGCGGTCATTTTGAATTGCACATCAGAATTTTGCTTTAGCAAATCATCCATTCATTTTTCATATGCCCAAGAGTTGCCAGAGATGTAATTTTTCATTCTAAGTTGCAAGGAATGCAACAGTTTTACCTGTGTCATAGAAGTAATAGAAACATTTTATTGCAGTCTGATACTACGCTATGTGATATTTCGTTGTTTTCTTTGATAGACAACTATAATATAGCTTAATATTTATCTTCCATGAATTGAATTGATTTTTGGATAGACTGAAGCAAAAACATGGACCTGTTTTTCGGTATTAGAAATCCTTTAGTGCGAAGTGAACTCCATCACTGATAATTCTGATTCTCTTTAAAAAAAACCAACCAACCAAACAAAAAAAACAGGAGAAGGAACGGAAGCTTAGGTTTTCCTTTCCCCCCCTTCCCCCGGTGTAAATCCTGATTAAGTAATACACCGTTTTCAGTGCTCCTGCTCCCTATCCAGAAGTGTGATTTGGCAGCCAGCATGCTGCGCTCTGGAGTCTCACATCCTGACACCCTTGCCCTTTTGTACATGGTCTGTGTGACAGGGAATGGCAACTTTCCTGGTTCCAGGGCTTCAGCAGAAAAATCAAGCTGGATTGAATTGTTCTGTGGTCCAGTCCATTTGCACTTCTTGAATTACATTTGCACTCTTCTGCTAAAATGACTGCACTCTTCATCTTTCTGAGCTCTATCTCATCTACAGCCTAAATCCATACTTCTGTTATGTTTAAGATTTTTCAGGCTACATAGTCTACTTCTGTTTCATTAGAAAAAATTGTTGCTATCAACAGATTGTTTTGATCTAGAACATCCAGTCAGGGCTGTATTCCCAGAATACTTGTTAGTTACAATGATACACAAGTGATTTAGAAATTAAAAGGCAATGTTCTGGAAAGAAAATGAGGATCTGTCAGTGGGAAATAGCCCCACGTCTTGTAATTAAAATGAGTGGCTTATTATATGCATCACATAAACTCTATTATAGGAGGAGGCAAGGCTTGGAGTAAGCGAACTGCTGCCATGTTGTGGAAACATTACCAACTGTGAAATATTACATGTTCTACATATGAGAAAATAGAAATGTATAATTAATGCAATCTTAATTCTATGCTGTTCTTTAATGCAGTGAAACCTACATCTTGTCCAATCAGAGACCTATGAAAATTGTTTGATATTACGAGGGTAGAATGGTTTTCTGGTATTGATGTTTACATCAGAGTACTTAATAGCCTGCCAGGTATTGTGAGAGATGGCAATTTTAGTCTTCTTTAATTCAAACAAAGCGAAAGCCCTTCATGCGTGCTCAATCAAGTGGATGTTTTGAAGCTTGGAAAAGACTGGGAGCCTTTGAGATTTCTTTCAGAAATTACAGAAATTCACAGTCTCATTGTATATACTTCTAACTGCAAGGACTAATGTCAGAGAATATTGTTGTAAGTTGATCTCTCCTAAAAGACCTGGGATTTAGTCAGCCTCTGCTTTGTAATACCTTGTTTATTGCAGTTTGCTCTTTGAGTATAAGGTATAAAATGGGAATTTGGAGGCAACGTGGACCTACTGTACTGAGTTTAACAATCTTGTGACACATCTAACATGCTTTTACTAAGGGGGAACATTGCATAACTTGTTTGGGGTGTATTTTTAGTTCCTTACTTATATTAAAAGTTTTTTTTTTTAATTTATTCTCATTATTAAGCTCTAAATATCTAATGTAGAAATGTTTTTATTGGAAATAGGAGAATGCTGTCCTTAAGAACATATCATTAAGCTATTGTTCTGCCAAGTTACTGTATCTAAACAAAGGTAGACATAAACAACTTTAAAAGATTTGTGACTGTGACTTCAGTAGCTGAAGCATCTGAAACGTGTTCATTCGGCGTATATATTTGGAACTGAGTTTATATAGAAACATGCTTGTTTCTGTTGTGATAAGAAAATGGGAAGAACCCTTGATTCTTCCTGCTAAGCAGTCTGATGAAGAGGAAGATTTGATTCTTCATGTAAACTTTATAAAACTTGTCAGAGAGCATATTTTGATATTGTTTTGGAATGTTTCTCTTAAGACTTGGAATCATTGCTGTAATTTTAGTAATGCTAGGTGACCTTGTCTTTTTTTCAAACACAGTGATGGAAAAATAATCCAAACAAAAGCACTTTATAAGAGAATCAAACCTGAAAATCACAGTGCAGCATTTTGTGCTTCACTGCAATCCAGGAAAAACTCTGTTGAAAGTTGCAATACTTTCATCAATAACAGTAAATGGTGTCATAGATGAAGAGCATAAAACATGGGTTTTCACAAAATATGTGCACAATTCTGTTTTGCTCCAGCTGTTTGAATCCTCAATGAATTCTTGCTCCGAGAAGTGCAGTGCAGACACTGGAGTTTTGGAATAGTAATTATTGGGTAAAAGTACTGCATAAAAACTTAAATCTGAAGAGGATTGGTGCATTAAAAGTTAGCAGAAAATGTATAACATTCTAAAAAGTGATGGTTTTGTTTTTTAAGTAATATCTTATCTGAATTGCTTTAAATTTGTATTGGCTATATAAGAATTTGACAATAATGGGCATGCCTTTATTAAAGTCATTTTTGTTCAGTGGTATTTTATAATCATTTGGACATAATTGTTTCCAGGATCAGTCATATTTAGATCCAAAAAAAATAAAGAACCTAGACTTACTATCTTGATGTGATGGAACAAACTTTTATTGTTTCATTGTTGAGATTCCTAACAGTTTTAGAGAACTTCCAAACCCCGTTGACTTTTGGGGAAGTAACAAAATTTCTGTTGTTGATTGGAGGAGGGTTCACGAGGTTTCTGTTCCAAGTTGAAAAAGAAAAAGGCCTATCTGTTAGACCTGTGTTCCAAATAACATTATTTTCCTCCAGCTTAATGTTTTAGAAAGTCCTGTGTTCTGCTTTTTTTGCATGGGGGATTGATGATAAGATCAGAAGAGCTGACTGTTGGCAGTGCAGACAATGAGAGTATTTCTGAGAGAGTTAATCTAAAATATCATTGGAAAAAAATGAAATTTGGAATATTTATTAGGGATCTTGTATGAGATTCCATATGTGGTACTTCAGAGTCCATTCCAAGTTGATCTGCTTCTAGGAGTAATAGCAATTTAATGATTTAGTAATTTGAAAATGTGCATAAGAAATTCTGAAGAAATTGTTGCAGTGATACAGTTTGCAAACATGCAAATGTAGCAGAACAACTGACTCTTTCATGCAGAAAAGATTAAATACTTGGATGCTACAGAACAGGATGGTTTCCTAGTGACAGCAGTGGATCAGTATAATGTAAATGTTACCTTTAAATCTCTTGCGTGTCTGCGGGTGAAGAATAATCTTACTAAAGTCAGTGAAGTTGCGCTATTAGTATCACAATAGGCTTGAGCTACCTTACTCCATTGTGCTATGCAAATAGAATTAAATATAGGCTTGGTTTAGGTTTCTCAAGTGTCTTTAAGTAGCAAGAAGCATGAAATTTGCCAAATAACCTTTAGAGAAAATTATCTTTAACTTTGATTATAATGTTTTATGACTTTTATATGTATAAACATATGTGCCTAGAATGTTTTCAGGTGAAAATTTGTGCAGCTTTCCTGCCATCTGCCTTGTTTGTCCATAATGGCCTACAGTTTCCTATTAGAATAATAGCAAATTAGATAAAGTAGATCTTACATCCTCAAGCATCCCTTTCTTCTTGTACATTCATTATTGGATAACTTTGTATTCCAGTAACTCATGTCACTACAGTCATCTTCAATATAATACTTGCTTTATATTAAAAATCAAGACTTTGACACTCTGGGAGAGGTTACAGTTTTGAATTAAAAAAAAAAAACAACAACCTATGAAGAAAGTGAAAGCAACAGGGTTTTTGATAAATTTTCCATTATCAGTTAAAAATACTGAATTTACTAATCAGTCAATTACTCTACACATACATCAGCATTTTAGGTTTTGTGACAATTCGGGAATGCATGCAAATATTTTGAATCTGCATACTGTACATTAGTTATATAAATCATGTTCATTTTACCAGATGACGTGACTCAGCGGTGATGCAGATGTGAATTAGCTATTTGTAAAAGTCTAAGTGAAGAACCTTCACGAAATTTATCTTTGTCTTCAAGGGGCTATCAGGTTAAAACTTTGTTTTTCATGTCTATCATATTGGATGTTTTTATTCAAGTACTTCACGTTACTGAATGTGATCAACATTTCAGGCAAGTAGTAATGAACACTTTTGACAATGTTTGCACAACTTGTTCAAATATTGCAATGAATAATCTTGTATCTCAGTCAACCTTAAGTGAAAGTTCATTTCCTCTTATAGAACGTGGTGTTTTGTTCCAGTACAGTATGCCCCAAATGCTATTTCTTCAAGTTGCTGTAATGCTAAGATCTGGCAGGTAAATTTTGATGGAGTTTATGATTTATAAACAATTCTAGTAGCTCTTTCCTACAAATGCTGGAAGTTACAAAGCTGTGAACATTTAGTATTATGAAAATATATTCTCTAAGAAGTAAAGGTTTTGTGCAGTTCTTTGTAGTTTAAGTAATAAGAAAAATATAAGCAAATTGCCATATTCTTAGAAGTCTTCTTTTCCTTATAAAGTAACTAGAGTTCAGTGGCGATGTGAGAGTGCATGTCTCTGTGTGTGTGTGTGTAGATGTATATTACGTAGATTTCATAAATATGAAGTGCAGTTTTGAAAGATGTTCTCAGCTGTAGTACATGGGAGAATGAGTTACCTAAGTATACATAAACATACCTATTTGTCATACTTGTTAGTGACAATAAAATTGACTTATTTAATCTGAAATTCTTA
Organism: Arenaria interpres; assembly: GCA_013399435.1. Taxonomy (NCBI): domain Eukaryota; kingdom Metazoa; phylum Chordata; class Aves; order Charadriiformes; family Scolopacidae; genus Arenaria; species Arenaria interpres. The sequence continues at coordinate 11,581 of VXAK01017216.1, read as the reverse complement.
TATGATTTAGAATGTGTTAAAATAAGCAGGCAACTGCTTTAATGTCGCATTATGGCATATGAGAGTTAATTTTAGAAAAATAAAAATCTTTTTAAATTTCTTCGCTGTCAGGAAGCTATATTCTTTTACAAGGAAACATAAGGGAGGAATAGAAGATTTGTTTCTAAAAGACAAAATAGCTGATTTTCATTTCAGACATGTTTTTCTCCCATGGTTCTGTCTTGTCCTGTTGCATGTGGTAAGAGGACAACAAAAGGAAAACTGGGATTCTTGTCCTGTTATGCCTACAGTTTAAATTGCACAAAAAGAAGTTTGCTCGTAGAATTAGTGACATGAATGAAGTTACTTACGTGCCTCAGCATTTGCCAGTGTGTGTTGTGGCATACTTCATTTAAATAACATTGCTTTGACAATATTCATATAGAAATAAATGGGGCTGGACAGTTAATACTTGTATGACATTTTTCTAGAGTAACTTCCCTTAGTGGAATTCTGTTAATGAGCTGAATTATCCAAACCATGCTGCGTACCTCAGGTAACTAGAGCAAGCTGTAGAGTCTGTTCAGAGTTTGGTTTGTAGATGCTTTACTAGATCTGTTTCTTGTTGGTCTGCATTGTGGAGGGATAGATTGCCATCAGCATCTAGGAGTTGGTCCACATGGAGACTATGTGGCCGAAACTTAATACAGAGCAAGGAAGAAAAAGCTTGTGTCTATATTCGAGATCTTAGGTTATCAAGGCTGGCTTTTGACTGTCTTACGGTTTGTTAAAGTTACTATTTAAAAAAAAGAAAACCAAGAGTGACATTCTGCCTTGTCTGAAGTCAGAGAGCATGATGCAAGTGGACTGACTGAGCTGCTTTATCTAAATCATGAATCTTCTCTTGACTAGAAACATACAAACTAATGTTCCTTCGACATTCTTTTTCTTGATTTAGTAAGTGGTTTGTCTTCAGGAAGACATTGATCTGGAACATAATAATATAGGCCAGTACTTGCCATCATAAGACAAAGGCTTTTTTTTTCTTCTGTTATCATGCTGAAGAAGCCACACATAATTGTATATGTTGGCATCTTAAAAACCTTGTTTTTAAATTTAAATCACAGTCACTGACTACTAATTCTAGACAAATGTGTAAGAATTGTTTATAAATTTGCTGTCTTTCATGTTATAGGTGTAGATATAACTACTCTTGATTGCAAAATAGTTATACTCACAATCACCAACATTTACAACATCCATTCTAGCACAGGAACAGAAAATTCTATGGTTACTTGATTGTTTTGTAGTTGTTCATTGGCATCTTGTCGTTACAATGTAGTGTCTTTTATTCAATCTGGAGTTGACTGTTCATGCTAAATTTGGTTATCAAATTAAGTAATCAATCTTTGTTGAGGTAATTTTATAAATAAGATTTCCTGAAGAAGTGTCTGCAGGCAAGTTTTCTCTGTAATTATTTGAACATTCAAAAGTTGGAAGTCCCAAAGGTGAAACAGACATTTATGTGAAACTAAATCCAAGCACAAAAAGCAATTTTTTAATATTCTTTTTTCTTTTTGTTCAGCTGCAGACTGTTACCTCCCTATCAAAGACTTTGTACCTTCTGTTGATGGAGCGTAGGCCTCTTGTGCGTTTAACTGACTTGTATAAAGAAAACAAAAACTTAAAGTTTTGTAGAAGAGTCCTTAGGTAACCTTTGCAATTGTGGATAAGGCTGCTGATTTTGGTTTTAGTATTCTAGGTTTTCTGATAGCTATATTTAATTATATTAAATTCTACTAAATGCATTGCTTTTAGCATGACATTTTTTTATTGGAAAAAAATGAATCAGTCCATCTAAATTAAATAATAATTCTAAATAAATAATTTAGAAAAAATCTTATGAAATAATGATATCTAAAAAGATATCTCAACCCGCTTGTATTTTAGGAAAATAATTAATATATGAGATAACATAAAGAAATGTATTAATTAATGACTGATTTGTTATTCCAAAGATTAATTCTTCACTTTGTAAATGCAGGTAAATGGAGAATCAGTATATCAGGAAAACCTGCATTTATGGTGTGATGTATGGCTATAGTGGAAGATTTTCCTGGTTTTCTGTTTCTGCTATTTAGAATTTAATTGTAGCCTTTTGAACTGCAGTATTTCAATATACTTCTGTTTTGATATGAGACTTTGAGAATGGTATTTCTGTCTCTCTTGCTCTTTCTCCTTTTTCATTTGCAGGGGTGTGTCCATGTGCTCATGTGCATGCCAACGTACCCCGCACTGTATCCCTGAATCTTTGATACTTATAGGGAGCATGAGGACCATACACTAATTAAATGGGGTTATTATGAGATTGCAATTAGATACTGAAAGCTGTGACTGAGATCTGATGAATACCCACACGCAACGAATTGATAGATTTTGTCTATGTGTGTGTGCAAGCAATATTTCAATAATTGCATTTGTAAAACTCTTAAAGTTAGGCTATCTGTTGTGCTTAAAGGTGGTGGTGTGTCTGTCCATGCCCTATGCAAGGCATTCATAAAAATGAATCTGATCAGCTTTTCAAGTGGTTTAGTTAAGTAGTATTATCTCCTTGTATAGCTACAAATATTCAAAAGTAATTTACTTCTCAAGTGAGCTAAGCTAAGCCCACTCAAGACTACTGAAGTTCTTAATGAGGGTGTTCACACAGGGATTTCATGTGAATCCATGTTAAATTCATTTCCACCCATGTTTTTGGAACTACTTCTTTCATCTCTAAGTAGAAGGCAGGAAAGTCCCAGGTGATGTGTAGGAGGAAACGGATCCTGGGGGTCCTTATACATAGTAAACTATCCATGAGCCAGCAGTGTGGCCTTGTCACCAAGAGGGCCAATGGAATCCTGGGCTGTGTAGGGAACAGTGTGGCCAGCAGGTCAAGGGAGGTCATTCTTCCCCTCTACTCTGCACTGGTGAGGCTACAACTGGAATACTGCGTCCAGTTCTGGGCTCCCCAGTTCAAGAGGGACAGGGAACTACTGGAGAGAGTCCAACGTAGAGCAACTAAGATGATTAAGGAATTGGAGCATCTCCCTTATGAGGAAAGGCTCAAAGAGCTGGGACTCTTTAGCCTGGAGAAGAGAAGGCTGAGGGGAGACCTTATTAATGCTTATAAGTATCTAAAGGGTGAGTTGAAGGATGATGGAGCCAGACTCTTTTCAGTGGTTCCCAGCGATAGGACGAGGAGCAACAGGCACAAGTTGGAACATAAGAGGTTCCACTCAAATATGAGGAAGAACTTCTTTACGGTGAGGGTGACAGAGCACTGGAAGAGGCTGCCCAGGGAGGTTGTGGAGTCCCCTTCTCTGGAGATTTTCAAGACCCGCCTGGATGCAGTCCTGAGTGATGTGCTCTGGGCATTTCTGCTTTAGCAGGGGAGTTGGACTAGATGATTTCTAGAGGTCCCTTCCAACTCTGACAATTCCGTGATTCCATGTAGTGATCCACAAGACTATGTGATTCTGCTGGGCTGCAGAACCTACCAAATAGCAGTTTTTCAATTTGAAGTAGAGTTATTATATCCCTTCTTCTCAGGGATGTTTCCATACTGGCTTTGATTACTTGCAGCTGCCTCTGACAGACATATCAAAGCTTCGAAAAATCACATACATTGTTTCAAATCAGCATAATCAGTGATCTTAGAATGCTTCACAAATTATACGGCAAAACTCATATTTAAGAATTTTCCACTCAAATAATTGCAGAAGCCTAGAAGTCTTGTTACTGATGTATATGTTGTCAATTGTCCATCTGCAAATATGTTGTGTTTTAATTTGAAATTTTGCAAATGACTGATAATCATTGTTTAGACACAACTGACTGTAAGCTTTAATTTAAGCATGTGTAACAGTTTTTTTTTTTTTTTACTCATGCAACATTCAAGGAGGATATTAATTGGAAAGACAATTTCATTTAGAGATAACCTATTTTATATCTTCGTCATAAAATGAACGCTATTGTAGCAAAGCTGTAAAGCAAATGTTAAAAATTAAACCTAATTTAACCATTTTTCATCTATTTTTCCTTCAGTTTCTTACATAGAACTGCTCTAAACAATTAATTTTTCAGGATATTCTGCATTTTCTGAAGGGGAATGTTCAAATTTTCTTGCAATACATGTGAACAGACATCTGTAGGCACAGGTCCAGCACTTCCTTTTTCTTTCTTTGATATTATTTTGGCTGTTGTATGCAATATTTCATTTAAGCTAGACACTATTAAGGTGGTGAATAGTTCTATGCAGTGATATGTGTAGCAGTAACCTTTACTCATAATGTGATATTGTCTGTATGTCTTATTTTGTTCAGCTTTCTCTGGCACTGATGAAGCCTAAGGCTGCTGTTTCTTTGAGTTGCTGATAATTTTTTATCTGATTAACTGACACATTTAGTTGAAATCAGACACAGCCCTTAGGCTGGGCATGGATTTAATTTAAAAAGTATCAAAGGTTTGCACTGTGTGCTGTTTAATCATCATGTTTATCAGGCAAAGAAAAATTACCGGAAGGACCATAGGGAGAGGGTTATCTTAAGGAGCAGTAACTTGGGAAATTGATAATAACTCTGAGGTAATTTACAGCTAACTTTTACATTCATTAATTTAACATTTCCCACTAATAATTACAGTGCATGTAATATACTAATTAAATTGAAAACATTAGCACTAATTTTCTTTTTCTGAACTCTGAGAGGGTCAGGTAAAGACATTAAAATGTAAAATTAAAGAAAACCTCTGTACCAATGCCACTGCAATGAATATTTTATTTACTAGTAGAATACTTCTACCAGTTCTATCCTACCATGCATATGTAGTCATTTCCTCAAATTACTGTCACTATCCATAATTGAATTTCAGTCACTGAAATAAAACCAAAAAAAAGCAAAATTGAAATCACAGTGTGATAGCATAAATGGCTCTTACATTTCTGTTTATATTTAACTTCAGCTGTTAACCAGTATGTCAGTGTTGTACATGGGTGTTACAGAGCCACCTTAACAGCATACCAGTAAGGATACTCATGGCACTGATGTTTTGGAGCTTTCACAAAACTGTTTAATATTTTATACTATTTTCTGATAGAAAATACAGTTAAGTAATTTATGACACATGGAGAGCAGCAATTTTGAATTGTGTTATTCATTAAACTGATTAAAACATATATATAACTTTAAAACTATGAAGCTTTAAACATAAATTGTACATTTGACTACAGTTACAGTTGCAAAGATCGATTTGCTGTTCTAACACAATTGTTCATGAAGACTATTCTTCATGAATGTTATGAACAGGAATAAATTAATGATTCTAACAAGACATGTAATAATGACATAATTTCACTTACAGTTAAGACATAGCTAATTATCTTTGTACATAATAAAGCTTAATACTGCTGCTAAAAATTGGTATTATTTAGATGGTTTTTAAAAAGTTGATTTTTATACTTGCCTAAATTAGTAATTTTGGTAGTTTTGATGGGGAAAAATAAGTTTTGAAAAGTCATGGAAAATAAAAAATTGTTAGCATCTGTATACATCTATGTTTAGTAACTGGTTTTATGCAAGAATGACATACTTTGTGATATAGTACTTTGTGACAGAGTATACTGTACTGGGTGTAAGTGCTCTCTGTATTATCCAGATATTTCACAGAAGCAATTTATTTTTACTTTAGACTGGTCTATTGTACTAGCAATGTATTAGTAAAGTTTTGCATAGTTTAAATAATTTCTTAAGTTACTAGAACACGATGTTTTCTTTAATAATAATAATTTTTAAAGAAAAAGACAACGCACCCTTCCATATTAGCTTTCTTGGAACATTTTGCTGTTCTCTGCTACTTCTTACATAATGCAGCACCTAACAGCTTTGTCCCAGAATTTTCCCAAATTTGCTTCCTTGGCTTTTGAGTTCAGTGCGGATCCCTGATATTGAGCCTGCCGCTGTCAGCCTGCTCTACCCTTGCTGAGGCAGCAGTTTTGTGAACATGCTTTTTGTGGTAGCAAACCTGATCAGATTCCTCATTAAAAGGTGACATGTAGCACCTGAGACCTGGCACCGCTGATTCTGGGACTGATTCTCTGAAAACCGCCATCAGCTCTGAACGAAACAACATCCTGCCTGTTTGCAAAGTGGCCAATAACTCTTTCAGTACCAAATAGTGAATCCTGTGAAGAACACTTGAGTTTTGAAGGTTGTTAGACAACATTTTTCTTTCTGTAGTACCTCATACTCCGTCCTTCTTCACTTCAAATCTTCTTATTTCTTGTGTGCCACTCCAACCTTGATTTTTTTAAACTGTACAGAATAACAGGATTGAATTTATTTTATTTCATTTCATGGTATGTAAGTATATGAACTAGTTCTCCCATTTCAAAGCATTTATTCAAAGCATATTGATGTTTCTCCTTGTGGAAGCTGCTGTCTGGACAGTGATGGAAGTTTATATTTGCTCTTTACTGTCAGAATAACTAAATGAAGAGTGATGGTGGTGAATAGCTCTCTGTCAAATGTCTTTAAATGGGAATGCTAAGCACTGAGAAATGACACAATGTACTGCCATTTCAAAAGTTGATTAAAACATACATATTATCAAAGGAAATAAACTAGAATAAGTGTAGAACGTCTTGTATATGACTATTTAAATGAGATTTAATGTAGCTTGTAAGCAAGCAGCCAAACCAGTCTTAGGTTCTTTTGTTACCAGCTTCAGGATACATTGCATACATGTGTACATACATAAGCGTGTGTGTAATCTCAGTAAGTAGAAAAGCTGAATAATTCTTTGTTTTGCCTTTTCCCATATTTCGCTTGTTTTTATTGTGATCATTATGTTCTATGAAGTAATAAATACTTACTGTTTGAACAGATTTCTAGTGTAGCTGTAATCCCAGTAGTAGATGCCACATTGGTGTTTATCTGCAGAAACCCCTCATGTATCCCGCAGTTCTTGATACATTAGATGTGGTGTGTCTTTTGTATTGTTATGCTACCTTGCATGAAGAAGCAGTAATGAAAAAGCATTTGAAGATTCAGCATCTCCAACACTATTGAAGTGATTGTAGAAGTTCTTTGTGGTGGGATGTTGTTTGTTTCATTGTTGTTCCTTGTTCATAGGCTAAATCTGTTTTACTCTTCCCTTGTCGTCAGCCCTGAGTCCCCAGTGTGCTTTATGACCTCATAAATGCAGACTTGATTCTGCAGTGGTTATTTGATTTTTGTCTTTCCCTATTCCTTTCTGTAGTTGAATACTTTTATCCCTATAAAGGCGTTCAGTTTCATTGCCATATAATATCCTAGTCTGATAGTCTGGATGGACTTTACAGCAGGAGTTACAAGTTTCTTTGTGAAAGTGTGAAGCCTCAGCCCTTCTGATTCTGTGATTCCATTACAACTATAGTATGTTGAGCAAAAACGGATACAGGCTGCTTCATTCCTTCACACAGAAAGGTATGTGGTGACTTAGAAATATTGACAGTTAATATTCAATGTATTAATTGTTTACTAATATTGCCAGATCCTGTGCATAGACCACTTAATGACTGTTACCTTTGAGGATATGTTGCCTGTGGTTAATTGTTCACATAAGCAGAAATACAGGTAATGTTTCTGGACATCTTGGATGAGGTCTGAACATTCTGACAGAGCACATTTCAAAGGAATTGTTAGTGCTACACTTTTTATATAAAAACACAAACAGACGATACTTAGGTGTCATGTCTTCCAAGACTGTTATCTGACTTAACTTCATAATATTTCTAAAAAGAACTTTGAAGAATGCAAGTTAAGTGCAATTGAAACAGTACAAGTAAACTGCATATCAAAATTGCATGAAACAAAGGAATATGGGGAAAAACATTTTAGATGTACTTGAAGATCCAAGAAGGCTTCATGAATCATTTTATCAAATTTATTTAAAGAAAACTCTGTTTACATAACGGTTTTAACTTTTTAAGAAATGTAATTGCAGATGAGTGAGTTGAGTAAGTTGAAATGTCTGTGATTTATCTTTATTCAAAAAGACCTTTGAAACATTGTTGTACAGAAAGTTCAAAGAGAAACAAAAGTAATATTGGCTGGATAATAGTAATAATAATGATAATACCGGCAGTGGATAATGAACAAGTGACAGATAAAGTAAAATTAATTTTTATCAGTAATATTACTTCTGGATAAGTGAGAAGCATCAACTTGAATCCTGTATGATTCGGCATTAAATTTCATATTAAATGATACATCCATTAATGACACATAGAAGTACATAAATTGAACAATGATATCATTTTCAGATTATTATAGCTAGGAATTTTGATCAATATGGTGACTCTTAAATCATAAGTTTAGATGGATATGAATAACTTGGGAATTTGGTTGGGCAAATATGAGATGAGAATTAATGTAAAGAAGAATAAGAAAATAGATTGAGGAAAGAATATCCAAGACAGACACAAACCAGGAAATTTCCCCCTAAATAAAACACCTTCCGTATCATTTTATTGATAGGAAACTGAAAATAAGAATTAACTCAGTACCGTGGCAGGCAAAGACTGATTTGATTTTTAAATTAATATCTAGGTATATAGTTGAAAATTTTATGGTAAAATCTTTCTGCAAACATCAGAGGATTGCTGTCTAACTGAGCAGGTCCAGAAGATAAATCATGCAGTGTAGTTATGATCAACATGGGTTAAAAGACAAAAACAAGTCAAGTTGGAGCAAATTCTAGGAAAAGAAAGTAAATTCAGCATGTTGATTGGGACTCAAGCAACTTAAAAATGCAAGAGCTCATGAAATATTATAAGCACGTGCATGTTCAAATGTTACATTCTCAGTGCGTTTACAAGAAAAAATTAAAACCTGTTTAGGTAATTTAAATGAGACAGAGAAAATATGTCTTGGAAAACCTTTTTTAATAGCAGAATTTTAAAAAGGTGATGTTGAGCAAGTTGCCTGCAAGTCGTCTTCTTGTGGTGTGAGGATAAAAAGGGTAATCTCACACCCTCTTGTGCTCCATATTTTGACAAATGCTAACAGTTAAATTAATCACCATGATTGTGTGTTGCTGACATTTATTTGTAGGTGGGATAGCAAACACCTCAGTTACAGGGAAGAGCTGGAAGTTCTTTTCAGGATGTCAGGAAAACTTTAGGAAAAGCTGTTAAATTTGGCACTTTTTCACTTCTGCAGATTATTTCTTCTGTGAAATGCTACTTGACTCAAGTAGATTACTGTGTTAGAGTAATAACCATCTTGTAGGTCAGCTGTGCTGCTCCCTTCTATGCAAGATCTGCATTCCAGCCCCTTCAGTTCCATGTCCTGGGCACAGGGAAAAAGATACATTCTTGGCTGATTCTGCTAGTAGAGGTACTGAATCTCTATTATTTAGGCCAGCATATACTGCTATTATTAGTATTTCTTTTTTTTTTTTCAGGACAAAGAAGGAGTGGAGGGTGTATCTGTGGGAGCCATTCTTTCTGACTACCAGAGAGTTCGAGTTGAAGATGTGTAAGAAAATATTAATCTTTATTAATATACACATTCTGAAAAGTGCTTTACTTGTTCATTTTCTAACTTGATTTCTGGAGCAGAGACAGTTGCTTTATTTCTCATGTTCTATGATACCAAATTATTTCAGATTGTTACTATATGTACCGTGTTTGGTTATTGAGGTGGTTTTTTTGCTGAAATAATTTGAAAAAAAAAAAAAAGTTTGTGAAAATCCAGTAGAGACTATACTGGATTTTTGGATTCCTCTTCAAGTCTCTCATGGGTCTGTCACAGCTTTTATATGAAAATAGTTGAGTAGGTTAAGGAAAGCTCACCCAGTTCCAGTGACTACAGTGTTGTGGTCAAGTATCTATTTCTCAACAGAGTTTTAATATAGAGGAACATTTTGTGACTGGTTATCAGGAATTAAATATAAGAGGATCCTTACGTGCATATCTTCCCTTATTTCCTTAAAATCTATAATCTGTTATCATTAATCAGGTGTTTTCATTTGTCATTTCTACTGTGCACACTCTTTAAGTCTAGATAGACTGTGATACTTTTAAGAGTCTTAATTAAAAAAAAGGGTTATGTAATTGTATGTGTTATATAGGGAAAGATTTGATTTGGGTCTGAAAAAATTTTTCACTATATATGTCTGACAGTGCAAAAACACCTTGTGTTTAAAATTAATATTATTTTCATGAATTCATTAGTTATTTGTTGCTGATAAAAGCAAATATATCGAATACTTNAAGCAAATATATGGAATACTTTATGAACTGTATGAATGGTGAAGTTAATGCTGTGCCAACTCGACTAACATCAGCAAGTTACACAGTATGAGTGTTTTCTTTACACCTTAAGTAGGTAAATTGCAGCCAGAAACAGCTCCTTTCTTTTTCTTTTCCCTTATGCTTAAAACATTTTAATGACTGCCTTATCATGTAACTAGATATTTTAGAAAAGATTGTTTTTGTTGATTGTGGGTTCCAGATCTTTTGCTACAGCTAAAGGATTGACAGGACATCACAATATTTCAAACAGACCTGATTAATTCCAAGGTTGCTCAGTGATAAAAAAATGTTACATTGGTTGATAGATTTTCCTCTTGCAATAAAGTTGTTTCATATAAACCATCTCAGTTACTTGGAGTCAGCTAATTTGTTAGCTAATGTAATGCAACTAAATGAACTACTTTACATTCTGAGTTGCTAAATGTTTCTGTTAATTTCACAACTTAGTGCTCTGTTAAAATATATGAAAGTAATAACAAAACCAATCAAATTATATGAGTGCTAACTATGGATTTATGTGTCAACATTAAACATCCATTTAACTATGAAGTCTTGACACTAATACTAGCGGGTCTATGTAACATATGGGAGAAAGCCCACATATTAGATAAACAATGATAATTGACAAATAAATGTAATTTTTGAGTGCTCTGACCTAGTCCCATGGTTAAATGTTTTTAAGTTTTTCAGGAACTAATCTTTACACATTTTATCATCAACGGATGGTACTTGACAATTTGCGGAAGGGTTACCTATCAATAGTGCAAATTAGTGATTCTCTTAATTTGATAAACAATCAAATGCTGTCTAAATATGATATGTATCAAAACAAATAATTAAATTTACATTAACAGGTTGTTACTTTGTATCACAAGCTGTATATATTTTCCTGAATGATTCTTTTCCTTGGGTGTTGATCCAAATCGCATGTTTGTTGAGTGTAACAAATTCAGCATATTGTACTTGTGACATAGGCCACATTTATCAAAGAGCAGTAACTCTTGCCTTAGCTGTGTTCATAAAAAGTGATCGCTTCCTAAGGTGTTAAATGAGTTTGTGTGCCTAAATGTTTAGGAATGCATTTTCTTATGGCTTTACTTATGTTCCCATGCAGATCTGTTTACATCAGTGAGATATGTCTTACCTAGATGAATTACAGTCAGAACAAGCTTATTTAACTTTTTTTAATATTAGACATAATGTATATACTGCAATCTAGGAATAGGAAAAGGAGGAATTGTAGAAGAAAAAATATTTTAAAGTGGG
>VXAK01017213.1:146489-164571 GCA_013399435.1 Arenaria interpres | reverse complement strand
AAAAAAAAAAAAGAAAAAAAAAAGGTAAGAAACCAGATCTTTAGTCACGTGGGCTGTTTTGGGGAGCAGTACTCTCACACTCTTCTGTGCACCACACGTCTANAACAATTTTTACACGGAAAGGGTTCTGAAGCCTTGGAATGGGTTGCCCAGGGAAGGGGTTGAGGCACCATCCCTGGAGGGATTTAAAAGACAAGTAGACATAGTGCTTAGAGACATGGTTTAGTGACGGTTTTTATCAGGGTTAGGCTGATGGTTAGACTGGATGATCTCAAAGGTCCCTTCCAACCTGGACAATTCTATGATTTTATGTGATTTTCTGATGCTATTCTATGTCCTTCTGGGCCACAAGAGGGCAGTTTCTGCCCAGCTATTAAATTTTTCTGCGCTCAGCTGCAGAAAAGGAAAACGCGTTTTTCACCCCAACCTCACTGTAATTTCCTGGCACTGAAGGGCCTACAAGGGGCAAGGCAGCCGTTTGACATAACCAACAGTTTTGTGCTTACGGGTTCCTTTGTATTTTTGAGCTGGCGACTCGTTCATTAAAACTGCACAGAAAACACTTTTGAGAAAGCTCTTATAAATAAGCAGCATTTCTTCAATTGGGCGCCTTCACTCAAGCCAAAAAGCTTAGAAAAGGGATCAAAAAAGAAGTACCTGCCTTTCCTTTATTTCCCAGTTCCTTCAAAAAAAGCATTATAGGCTATTTTAGTTGAGAATTTCCTCCTCTCTTGCCAAAGTGGCTATGAAGAGCAAGGAAATCAAGAATACCTTCACACAGGAGAGTACATGAGCTGTATTTTTACCAGTGGTGTCCAGAGAAAGAGAGAAATTAAAACAAAGTCTAAATACTGCAAACCATTAACGTCATGACTTAATTCTGCAACTGACTGTTTTTAAGAAGGGTAGAAGTCAGAATTTAAATATAACGCAATGACATCCTTCGCTCCTCATGCTAAGCATACGTGACTGACAGCTGGCATAAACCAAATTCCTGAGGATTTATAAAGCTTGATACACTCTGAGCTTTCAATTAAAAGCGACAGTTCTGTGTAACACAACATAATTCTGCCCAAAAGTGATTATTAGTGGCACGAGGGTAGGAAATACTGTCGGAAGCCATGGCAGGAGGGGTACGGAGCCATCAAACCCTGAGCAACAACACCAGCACAGTTAGGCTTGACATAATATGAATAAGTAACGTGTGTAAAGGCAGAAACAAGTACATAACAAAGTTCTTAGATGTGGGAATAAATTTCGGCTGGAGGACCTGCAGCAGGTTCAGGCTGGGGTGGCTCCACAGCACTTACCTCTACCAAGCGCCCGATGTTGGCTATGTGTGGAGAGGAGTCGCTCACGGTCTCATCCTTCTCCATCTAGAAAGGAAAGACACAGGTGGGTTGGTGACACGGAAATCTGACGGCAGAGAAGGGATGGAAGTGGGTCTCAAAACCCTACAGTGACTCTTCTTTCCATGTGCAAACAGACTGCTGAGAAATTCCCAGAACTAGACAAAGTCTCACACATTGATAACAGAAACTTACTGTAATAAAACCCGCGAATGAAAATAAACCCCTGCTGTAGATCCCCGGTGTAGACAGGCACCACAAAATTGTAATTTCCTACCTACTCCGGGGTTGTAGATCTACAGATTTACAGTAGTGAACGTGTAACACCCTAAGAAGCAGAGGAGCACAGCACGTGGATCTGAAAACAAGGTTGTTGGTGATGAGGTGCACACAAGGGTGGTGCTGTCAGTCCAACAGCTGTGAACTACCCCTGAAAAAACAGCCTTTTCTTTTCATCTCCACCCCAAACGCTACTTCTGACCGCACATCCTCCCTTCTCAGCATCTCCTGGCAAAAGACACCTCAGGCATTATTCACCTTCCAGCTGAGAGGGAAGGTGCAGAGAATACAAAAACCACAACTACCTGCAAGACTGGGGAGGATTTAAACTACTGCAATAACACAAAAGAGAAATTTGACAGTCTGAAGGTATTTTTAGTTTGTTTGTTTGTTTGTTTTTGCTTTTAGACCAAAAAGCTGAACCAACATTTACCTAACTATTAGGGGGAAAGAGGTACAAATCATAGAATCATAGAAGGGACCTTAAAGTCCATCCGGTCCCACTCCCTGCCCTGGGCAGGGACACCTCCCACCAGACCAGGTTGCTCCAAGCCCCCTCCAACCTGGCCTTGAACCCCTCCAGGGATGGGGCAGCCACAGCTTCTCTGGGCAACCTGGGCCAGGCTCTCACCACCCTCAGAAAGAAAAATTTCTTCCTAATATCTCACCTAAATCTCCCCTCGATACTACAAAGCAGTTAAGCATGGGACGTATTTTGCAGTAGAAATTCAGAGTTGGATCACTCAAGTGTGTAATGATACCACGCTCTGAGTGTAGCATCTGAAGAGGAGCAGGTACCTGAACTAGGTGAGATTTTTCATCACTAAGATAAAAAACTGGGAGGTGGTGCTGCAGAGAGCAATACTTGCTTTATTTCACCTGAATTTGTCCCATAGAACGCCCACCCAGAAGCCACGGCCGCCATCCACGCTCTGTGCTGAGGAAAAGACCATCTTCCCCAGCCCTTGAGATGAAAATCCTGGCTAAACGCGGACAAGCTGTTGAACAAGGAACATCAGTCCCAAGAACCTCAACTGATACAAGATGTGCTGAGATGGCATGAAAACAAAACCCGGAGAAAAAAAATGTAGTGGGAAGAACAGTCTTCAAAGAGTTTGACTAATCCCACTGAATTCTCTTATCCATCTGTTCAGATCCCTCCCTCAGGGTAGGGTTTAAAAATCTGGGCCAGCTACAGGTTTCTTCTAATAAGCCAAGTCTCTAACAGGCTTGGGGAAGCATGTAATTTAGTTGGAACCCTGAAGGCGAAAGATAACCTAGAAGAGGGGGAGAAAGAGAACAAGGACATTTCATTTTTTTATTTTTTTTTTTTTTTTTTTTCCCCCTTTAGATTGCAGTCAGATTGTTTACATGTTCTGGAGACACGCTGCCTGGAGAACGGATCCAGTTGCAGCGGAGGGAGAATAGCAATCTGAGCGAGGCAAACGCACACATACACGTTACGGTGAATTTGGGAACTATCAGCAAATTGACCCAAATCTGGGGCAGGCGGGGGAGTTGGCAGCGGGTCATTTACTTCCACGGGCTCCCCACCGCGGCTCCCCCACACCTGGACGGGCTCAGCTCGTCGGTAAGAAGCAGAATCTGAAAATAGAATTCTTTTTTTCTGCAAAACGTATATTATTACATCTCCATAAAAACTGCTGCCAGAAGGAAAACATTTTTATACGCTATAGAAGGCCAGATGTTACGAGAGCCTGTTTTAATGGAGTTGAGAGTCAGTAAGCAGCCACGTTACACAAACAGCAGAGCTGTTGGGATTTTTTTAAAGGTTCCTTCCGGCCGCTGTTACTGCACGGACCCGAGCAGAAAGCCTAAAGCTGCTTAAATAAAAAGGGTTAATTTGCTTTGAGGGGAAATTCCATTCTGTAAGTTGATGTTAACAAGCGGCTCATCTTCCCACTGTCGCTCCCCATCTGCCGTTGAGCTCGGCCAAAAAAACCCTAAGGCTGCAGGATGAGCCAAGTCCCATGGCCACGGCGCGGTCGCTCCTCTCCCGTTGGAGATGGGGCGTCCCTGCCTCATTTCCCAGCCATCTGCCGCGAGTCTGACTCAGAGAGAAGCTCACTCTTCGGGGGATATTAAGCTCTCGATGGCTGGCTGGTCACCTCGGATGTTTCCTGCATGGAATATAGCAGCTGTTTGGGTTTTCTGTCAATGTTGTTTGGAGGAAGAGTTAAGACGGAAAGATAAATTTAAGTTGGGAGAAACACTTTGGTTCATCACGAAAGCGCCTAAAAATATTAGAAAGATAAGAAGAACAAAAAACCCTCATCTACCATTTTTCTCCCAATAACTGACGACAACATCCACAGCTGCTCTGGCCACGGAGCAACATGAAAATCTCTTTAATGAAACACAAACAGACCAACGCGAGCCAGAGGCTCCCAAGCCACCGGCAGTGGGCAGACTGAAGTCTCCAGGTGGAAAATATGTGGAATTATTTGGATATCAGTGAGGCAAAGTTTGGCCTCTCTCTCTGCAAGGCGTTATTTCAAACCGTAGCTAGATAAACGGAGGTTGTGAGCTCTACGGAGCTTGCAGCTTTGTAGAAATCAGCTGAGAACTTACCTCATCCTTTCGTGGCCTTTGTGTATATGTACTCTAACCAGCGTAACCAAAGATATCCCGTAACCTTGACCAAATTGTCCATCCAAAACCATGAGCAAACCTGGGGATGCTACATCAGCTCTGGATGTCACTGGTCCATACATGCTCAACTCTTCTACTCTCTCTTTTTCTAAACCAGCTGTTACACAACTGAACTGCTGTAAAATCCATATGTTCATGTGAAGTAGAGATAATTTCCCAGACAATTACTGTTCAGAACACCTCTGCTACCCTCTGCACCCCAAAATACTTCTTGCTTAGCAATTAAAGAGACAGTGCCTCCAGAAAACTGGACAACTGCTAAGGGAGGGCTTAAGGATCGAGACGGCTACAACCTGAAGATCCCTCTGGTGGAAAACCACTCCCCAACACCCTGCTCAACGCTACAACATCTGGAAGTCGGTGGGATAGGCCTTTACACGAAAGCCCAACTTGATGAAAATATATGACTCTCCTAATTGCAGAGCACAAGCCTCGGAGGATTTACCTATTATGATGAATGGCAGAATGTCTCTGGTGGTGTTTTATGGAGCAGCAATATATCACAGGGCACATCTTCCCAAACGCGGGGAGAACTCAGTTTGCAACACATCAGCCTTCTCCCAGCTCTGCAAAACGTTCCACCTTCGCTAGAGAGTATTTCTAGTATGAAAACCAAGGCACATCTGCCCTGCTTTAGTCTGAAATCCCAGGCTTCGCTTCCCCTACAACCTTACATCCTCCCTTTCCCACACCTCCGTCTGTAAATAAACTATAGGTTTTGAGCCAAGTTCTTTCTAAGCAAACTTGCACTTCCTCACAATGGCCATCCTGGCTTTGGAAACACACACAGGTTCTTTGTGCTCAACACTATCTCAGAAAGGCACCTGTAAGCCTTGCTTTTAAGGAGGGCGGGCTCCAGAAATCTGTCCTACAAAGTGCACTTTTGACTATTTGCCAGAAAACGGGAAGGCTACATCCACTTTGCATAAAATGAAACAGGATCACACAGCTGCTCTTACCTTAAATAAAAGTGCTGCCTAATGAAACCCCAAAATTCAGCCAAAGCAATACAGCGCCGTGGCAAACGACACAAGTCATTCCAATGTACACAAAGAGGACGGGACCTTAACGTCTGTCGGGGAGAAAATCATCTGCCAAGCATCTGGCTTGGATCAGGAGCGGGTGGGAGTTACCTGCAGTCACTGGAGAACGTGCAAGGTAATTGAAAAGCTGCTGGCATTTTTCATTTCCCTGCAAGCACTGCTCCTTTGGTTGTAAATTGAAGGTAGCACGTCCTATCCTTTCCTCTCAGACGTACAGCACTTCAACCTGCGGCCCCTCGTCAAGGCAGACAGTATAAAATACGCCGGTCACTCCTTCCCTACCCAAATTCCAGCCTCAAGTCCCCTTATTGATTGAATCCTGCCAGCGTCAGACGTGAGCTGGGAGTGACTTCCTCCATCCCGGCCTGAGGAGCTTCAACCCTGAGCTCTCCTGAGCTGCATCCAGGCTCGTCTCCAGAACAGACTGTCTGGAAGAGCAGCCTTGTTTAGGAAACTGTAAAAATAGAAGTTCTCTACTTGACATTGCATTCCTCTTGGGGAAGGACAAGAACAAGGGAAAAAGTGATTAAAAAAATCAGCTTTCTCCTTCCAGTTCCACCAAAAAATTCTTCTATGATGTCCTTTGGGGTCAAAACAGAGATGGCTACACACACTGTGTCACTATTTATGTATAACAACATATATCACTAAAGATTAGAACAAAACCCTCACTAGGCAAAGAGACAAATGTTCCTCCATACAAAAGGATCTGCTTCAACCAAGGTTTAATGCAAAGTCCAATGTGACGATGTCACTTCAGCTTTAAATCTCCCAAGTTTTCAGACCAAAATTGTGATCTATGGGTCCTACGTGCATGGAGCTGGCTAAGAATTTATCTTATCCTCTCAAGGTAAGTTTATACATGCACCTATATAAATCAATTATGCATATACATAAGTTATTTAAATAAATATATATCACTCTATGTATGTGTTTGTGTTGTATACCTGTGTGTACACACAAACATGTCTCTATTGGATCAGGTCACAATCTGAAATCCTACAGTTTAAACAACACCAAAATCCCAACCTCCATTCAGAACACACCACGTGCCTTTTTATTTGAATTAGTCTATACTCCTGTTCTTTGAAAAAAACTTCAAGAATTGAACTGATAAAGCAAAAGCCTGATGTTATCATTTTCAAAAACACCAGGTAAAGTAAACTAAAGCTACACAAAGGAAATTTTCAGCTTCCCTAAACAGGCAGAGTCCTCCACCTACCGTATAATCATAGAATGGTTAGAGTTGGAAGGGACCTTTAAAGATCACTGAGTTCCAACCCTCCTGCCCTGGACAGGGACACCTCCCACCACACCAGGTTGCTCAAAGTCCCCTCCAACCTGGCCTTGAACCCCTCCAGGGATGGGGCATGTCTCTTACTCTTTCCTTATTCTGTCCAACTTAGAAATATAAAATGCTTGTACAGTTACTTCCCGCTTATAAAAAGAGACAGAGACAACTCCCGTTGTAGCACACAAAAAACCACATTGGGAAAGCCACTGAACAGCAATAGTTCCACGAATTGGAAGAGATACATCATTTCTCAGTGTATGACCTTCCTTTTCAAAGCACTGAAAGGTTCTCTTGGCCATCAGTTTACAAGCCAGGATGTTACAAAGCTTGTGACCACTTCAAAAGCTTTCACTGAAACACAAGGCCATCTGCTATTCGCATTTCAGGATCAAAGGTGGTCAAGTAGCTTAAACACTGAGTTGACCAAAACCGTGTACAATTTACTATGGATAAAATTATTTCAAAATAATGGTTAGGACATCAGATTACCGATATCATCAAGCTAAAACCATAACATACCATTCCACAGATTACCAAAACCTACTTTAGGGGCCAAAGTTTGCTGCAGACTATACAAAAAGCCTACCAAAGAGTAAAAATAAAACCTGCTGTCCTTAGGTGATGTGGCAAACTGGATTTACAGCAGAATAAAAGCCTTGCGCTCAGGAGCTCAGCCCAGCTCCAGCTAAATAAATGGCTCCGGCCAAACAGCTCCTCCTCACACAGCACACCTCGAGGCAGCACGGAGATTTTTGTCTTCTGCCGTGGATTCTGACGAAGTCCATCCCATGAAGCCTTCTATGGCATCCACAAACAGAAAATCTCCAGCCCAAAGCTCAATTCTGAAACTCAAGTTTCCATTGTTTGTGCAGAAGCAGTGCATCATTACCCCAGTGGCTTTTTTATGGTTACTTACATTGGATGCAGGCCCCTGCCTTAATGCATCACAGCTGAATTAAATGATCTGCTGTTAAAATGATGACAGAAGCATGAATCTCCCCCACTAAAGCTTCGAGAGTGAAAGTCAAACTAAACAAGGCCTGGCCGTTCAGGCCAAGGTGTACTGAGGACACCCGTTCTCAGCAGACTCCTGTTTTCCTTGGCACGGGCTCTCGCGCATCGTGAGGCCACGGCCAGAGTCAAGCCCTTGGCCTCCACTTCACAGCTATGATTTAAAGTATTAGGAAGGCCTGTGATTAAATATTTGTCCGGGTCACCATAACTCGGGTGTAATTACTGCAAACATTTTACAAGAGTACGCAATGCTCAAAACAGTCTCCAGATGCCTTTTTTTACCCCCCCCCTTCCTTGCTTTTCCATCAGCTTCTTCTGTAAATCAACAACGCGGAAAGAAAAATCACCCAGGTCTAGGGTGAGCTTCTGCGCCTGCAATACCAACACAATTTCAGTTCCTCTCTGCAATCATAGATCCTTCTTTCCTTCGCCTGGCTCAAACCTGTACAAAAACACAAACTGCTTAACAGAGTCTGCATTGTCCTTTGTATCGAAAGCAAGAGTCTGCCCTGGGAAGTCTCATAAAGGAGTTTTAGCTGCTGCCAATCTCTCCAGTCACTCATGACCGTACAATATGCCTCCTGTCCTCCAGAGTTTATTACTCTGCTCCAGTCACCGACTTCCACAGTCCAGATCTTAAAGAACCGCAATTCAGCAGGGGCATGAAGGAGATGGGAACCTCTGGCAGGTGGCTGGGGCAGGAGCTCCTTCCCCCAGGGAAGTCAAGTCCAGCAGATCCTGCCTGGCAGAGACTAAGAGAGCAGCAGCGCCTGAGCAGTCAGCAGTCTGGCACCTTCCTCGTGACAAAAGAGCGCTCTCAAGAGCAACTCAAAATAATTAACACGGCCAAAAAAAACCCCAAATGTTTAGAAGACAGTTATTTTATTTTCTTTTTTAGATTTTTTTAAAAATCGATGCCCTGGTACTGCAGGAGGAAAAGACTAAAGAAGGACACTAAAAGATAACTGAAGTATCTAAGAACCGAAGAATCCTATTGTCCATGAGAAAAACAGGCTCGTTCACAGTGGCTTTTAAAAGAGAGACATAACAAAGGAGCTCATCTTATAGTTTTATAATCTTTTTTGAATCTTCCAGTATGAAAGTGGGCAAATCTTACAGATAAAAATATCTCTCTCTGGGTAACGCATATGGAAGTCTAAAAACTTAGGAATACCAAAAAAAACCCTAAGACTTAAAAGCAAGCCTAAACTCTCACTGAATGTTTTATATTTTTAATTGAAAGCTCTACTGCCATCAAGCAAAGTTCAAGGGGCTTCTTGGTAATTACACACTCACGCATTAACTGTTTCACTGCGTACGCAGCAGAAGAATAGATGTTTATACAACACCTCACAAAAGCAACTTTTTTTGTTCCTGACTGGAGCTACTGGGCATATAAATAAGGAAAACACGCCTTGGGTCTGCAGCGAGCGCTCACACCAGTCTACAGACGTACCTGTCTGGTAAGGCTCCCTCCAAGGTTCATGGTACCAGAACCAGTTTTATTAGTCTGCAGCCACAGCATCACTGTGGAGGTCAGCTTGTAATGAGCAGTACGACCACTGGATTTCTCCTAGAAGTGGAAGGATAATAAAAAAAAAAATAGACAAAAGGTTAAAATCCCTCCAAAAACTAAACAGTGGCTGGTCCCAAAGACCCTACCAGCGACAGGACAGATACGTGTAACTCCACTCATGTGGCACAGTCTGTTTCTTAAAATCAATTCTAAGTGTGCATATTCCCCTAATTTTCCAAAGCAAATCTAGTTAGAGCAATTTAACCTCCTATTACCTTGTTTTTATTACCTAATTAGTGATATTTATCTGTAGACCTTTATGTTAAAAAAAAATATCTCAGGATCGCATGCACAAAGTAACATACTTTCAATTCTTCTGGGATTCTTTTTTGATTACAGCCCTGACTTATCTCTATCCAAATTGCTTCAGGGAATTTTCAAAAATTAACAGGGGAAAGAAGTTTACAGCCCCTAACACAATATTGCATTGTTCAGTGGAACACCTGTGCTCGTTAATTGTCTGGAATTAACTGGGTTTTGTTTTCACTTCGGAATATCAGCTGCCCCAGAGGCTGTACCTGAACCTCCACCACGTGGATGGAATCCCAGCATCCCTTAATCTTCTTTGATCCATCTCCAGCTTTCTTAATGAGGATCACCCCGGCAAAACCATGATCCAGATCCCAGAGGTAGACAGAGGAGACTCCACCTTCAAAATACCTGCAGGATGCAATCCAAAAGGCATGTTAAAAGTAAGCAGGATCCGAGCCAGAGCCAGATATCAATAATAATCTTAAATAAGCAGAATCTCTATATCCTAGTAAAGTGGTTTTTCTCTTTTAAGACGGCACGCTCTCACCAGTTATATACCTAGAAACACAGTGGTTTAAATCGTTTTATAATACAGAGACTTTAATTACCAAAAACCTGTACATTTCTCTAAAGGAGAATAAAAGTCTAGCGAGAAACAGAGGCGGTTACAGATTTCTACACTACTTGAGCAAACAATTCCTCTGATTCCAATTAACTATAACAGCTGGTAAAAGCACAAGCTACAAAGTAGGCTGAGAGTAAGGCTTTATTTTACAGTTTGGGGTTGTTGGGTTTTTTTTCCTTCTCTCTCGCTGTTAGGAAAGTCTGGAAGTTCTTTACAACAAAGTCTGCTAATTAAGACAAAAGGGAGCAAGCAAGTAGCTTTATGCTGCTGTCTCAAGAGTTTGTGTGAAGCCGAGTTGCTGATTTATCGCAAATAGAGCTGAACTGAAACCAGGGTTCTTAGAAATGAGCAGATGCTGTTGAGGTTTACATATCATTCCAGCTTCAGACATGGTATACAATAGAGTAGACAAGACTACCTAAATCTCAGGTTTCTCGGAACAAAAGGTACATTCTCAGAAAACTAACAAAGCAATGACATCCTCAGAACTCAATTCCTTTATAACACCAGTGCAGGCTCCTTACACGCCAGATGAAAGACTCACTTTAAAATAACGGTAAACAACTCAGGACTGTAGGAAGACACAGAAGAAATATTACAGAAAACTCAAACTGTAACCCACAGCATTTTCTCAACCGGTTCCATTCTCAAGCTACCAACAGCCATAAGGAATATCACCCAAAAAGGGAATAAATACCCTTTCCTGGCACACAACTCTCAGGTCTCAGTGATGAATCACAGAATCATAGAATGGTTCGGGTTAGAAAGGACCTTAAAGCCCCCCCAGTGCCACCCCCTGCCCCGGGCAGGGACACCTCCCACCACACCAGGTTGCTCCAAGCCCCCTCCAACCTGGCCTTGAACCCCTCCAGGGATGGGGCAGCCACAGCTTCTCGGGGCAACCTGGGCCAGGCTCTCACCACCCTCACAGCAAAGAACTTCTTCCCCACATCTCATCTCCATCTCCCCTCTTTCAGTGTCAAACCCTTCCCCCTCCTCCTAGGGCTCCCCTCCCTCATCCAGAGTCCCTCCCCAGCTCTCCTGGAGCCCCTTGAGGGACTGGAAGAGGCTCTGAGGTCTCCCCGGAGCCTTCTCTTCTCCAGGCTGAACCCCCCCAACTCTCTCAGCCTGTCCTCACAGCAGAGGGGCTCCAGCCCTCCCAGCATCTCCGGGGCCTCATCTGGCCCCACTCCAACAGCTCCATGTCCCTCTTCTGCTGAGAACTCATGCTGTACAGAATCACTGTCTCCTGTGAAGAGCTATGGAAATGCAACGTCAACTGAGCCAGAAGATACACAAGATGACGTTTTAGAAGTCAGACATTTCTATTCTGTCCTGACAACCTACTGCCATTCTGCAAGTACATACATAAAGCAGACAAAACACCTGAGAATTCATTGTCTGGAGGAGAGCAAAAGCTCATCATCCAAAGACAGGAGAAGCTGCAGTGATTGACAGTTCCCAGCAGCTAAGATGGGCGAGAGTCACGCAGATTAAACCATTCTACGGTCCTGCCTCTCACTGTCACGAGCGAGACGATCGCACAGACCTGCAAGTGACTGCACGTTTCTCCTCTTCTGCAAGAAAGGAAAGTACCACTCATCACCAGCATGAAAAACTTGTTGAACCTTCCCACCTTCCCACTCCCCTCCTTTCTAAACGCGCCCCTGAGAGTTGTTAATGGCACTTCAGATTTGATTTACTGTGCATTTTTGGACTTTATGTATTAGCTTGGAATATTCAAGAACACTAACCCATCCTTTTTAGAAGTCAGGAGAAGAGACTGGAAAGTGAATGTCAATAACACAGGGAACTTTCAACATATTGTCTACACTTACAGCTCAGTCCAGCGGGATGTTTAAAGAAGGCAGAGTCACCAGAAGAGCCCCAATTCTTTTTAAC
Organism: Arenaria interpres; assembly: GCA_013399435.1. Taxonomy (NCBI): domain Eukaryota; kingdom Metazoa; phylum Chordata; class Aves; order Charadriiformes; family Scolopacidae; genus Arenaria; species Arenaria interpres. The sequence goes on along the minus strand of VXAK01017213.1, from coordinate 152,564 downwards.
TGCATCCGAGTCTGTACCATAAACAATGCTGATGCCAGGAGGGGTATATGATTTCATATTAACTCACCACATCAATTTATTTTTAATGGGCTACTCATCACCAAGCTCAGCGTGGGCACTTTAGTAACCAACATCCCCAGCACCGTCCTATGGCATTTGTCAAGCCACTGATAATATCCTGTTAGAAAAGGAAAGCCCTTTGCTCCACAGGCGTGCTAAAACCAGACTTCCAGCAGGCAAATTAAACCTAACAAACCAACAAACACCCTTTTTATATTCCCCGGGGAATTCGCAAATGGATTTTGATTAATGCAGTTAATGGGAATTGCAGTCCCGCGGCGAACCGCAGTTCCAATGGCAGTGACCCTTCTTTGGACAAAAGGGCAGCATGAATCAAAGGCCAGAGAGTAGAAGCTATTGTCCACTTCCAGAGCAAGTCTGCTTACAAAAAAATATTCATATAGAGAAGTGAATTCACTCAAAATGAACTGGCAGCCCCTGAGAATATTAGAGTGCGCACAGACAGTTTCCCCATTACCCACTTTATGAGCTTGCTACGAGCATGAAACATTAATTAAGAGAGGGACTGAAACAAGGTTTTTGGAAATTTATTCTTACCTACTGTACTTTGATCCTAATGACATGAAACAGGAAAAAAATAATTTTTATGTGGTTCACCTTTATGAGATTTTACATAAAGGCTTTTGTGGGTATTTTAAGAATGTGCTAAAATGTTGTCTGAAACCACATAAAACCATCTGAAGAACCTCCCGCCAGAACTAACAGCACACACATGGAAACGCTTTAACTCGCCTTTGTATATTTAATGAATCAAATATAGTATTAATATTGTTTTAAATACCAACATGCTATTTCAATAAAGCTGCTTTGCCATAGCCAGATCCAGTGTCTTGAGACTCCCAACAGCAATGCCAGCGACTGAACCATTAGGAATCCAGGGCACACTGGGATATGTATGAGCCAAAGCCTCCTCTGTGCTTCAGAAATATAGAATCACTTCAAAAATTCCCTTGCTCTTCACGGGGAGAAAATACCTCTCATTGATCACTACATTAGGTTTCATCTTTCCTCACGCAGCAGGTAAAATGGGATTTCTGAAGACTTAACCCAGGAAAGTGATGTTTGGAGAGGGGAACCTTCCTTGAAGCCTGTTTTCGTCAAGAAAAATAAAGAAGTGCTACAGGTTGATTGGCTGTCACATAAGAGAAAACTGGATGGCAGATGGATTGGTAGGAATTTAAATTTACGTTCATGAACTTGGATTTACTGCAAGAAGGCTGGACTATCTCCAAGAAACCCCTTCACCACAGATTAAAAAGAAGCACTTACTAAAATCCAAGCAGGAGAGGAAACCGGCTTGGGAAAGGTTCCTGGAAGGCATAAGCTGGTATCTTCTCCATTAAAGAAATGGATGGGCAAACCAGAGCACAGGCCCATCAACGTTACATGAAGCAGTTGCAAAACACTTGGAAAGCTCTACACAGCTCTGGGATCATCAAAAGGTTTGGGTTGGAAGAGACCTTAAAGACCATCCCAATTCCACTCCCTGCCCTGGGCAGGGACACCTCCCACCACACCAGGTTGCTCCAAGCCCCATCCAACCTGGCCTTGAACCCCTCCAGGGATGGGGCAGCCACAGCTTCTCTGGGCAACCTGGGCCAGGCTCTCACCACCCTCACACCAAAGAAGTTCTTCCCAATATCTCATCTCAATCTCCCCTCTTTCAGTTTAAACCCATTACCCCTTGTTGAACTTAATTTCCTTGGCTCATCCGTTGTGGATCCCTCTGCTCATGGTACATTATCCTCCCGCACAACAGCGGTCATAAAAGCCAACCTGACTTCTTTAGCAGCTGGAGTCCTCTCCCAAAGCACCCAAGGCCCAGCACAAAGCAGCTGGCAGATGCTTTTGAGATGTACAAGAGGTCTGGCGTAGGAGGAAAACTCCCCATTCATATTGGGGTACCTCAGAAATGTTCCCAAGGGATAAACCATTTCCAAAGGACAGCACTTCAAAGCAAAGCGATCGCTCCTCTTCTGCCCAAGGACAGGGGTCTCTCCAGGATGTACCCTGGGTTCACCTCCAGACAAAAGTTTGGTATAAAACAATGAAAAAATATAGTCTTATGGTTGTTGTGTCCCTTTATTAACAACCAAACCACTAGCAAATGATATCCCTGTCCTCCAGGACAGCCAGTGTTCTTCCATCTCTGGTGAAACCACTTTTTATAAAGGTACCCAGGAAGGTGACTAAAAGGCACAAGACCCAACGCTCATTCTCTTTGGAAGATTCAGAATGGCATTTCACTCAAAATCAATTCGAGTTTTAATGCCGTGATCAAACACTTAAGTTTTATACCCGTTACTCATCAACCACAGAACTCCTGGAAAAAGCTGTTTTATACAAAAAATGTCACACTTAAGACTGACCTACTTTACGAACGCAAGAATAAAAGAAAATATTTAAGCTAAGAGTGATCCAAAGCTTTATGAAGTGTTTGAAGTTTAAGCGGGTGGAGACACAGGATGGAAACTTGTTTAAGGAACTCGAGCTGTATCCATGAAATAGGGAGACTGTGGCCAGAACAAAGCCCTAACTTCAAGCGGGATGCGACAGGGGAGGAAATCCCCCAGCTTCCAGCAGAGACCTCAAGAAAGGAGGACGGATGAATCACTTTGTTTTACCACTAAAGGACAGATCAGAAAAGGTATCGTAAGTCTCCCGATAGCGTTCTGCTTCTCGCAAGCCTTGCAAATGAATGCTGGAGCCTCCACTGAGAAAATGAGTTTCCACCACACGGCAATAAAAACAAGCTCTGACTTTCAATTACATTTCAGAACCAAATCACTCATCCATGAAAACACTTGTGTATTTTCCAGTGAGTAACCCAGAGCCAGAGACACTGGGTGGGTTTTTCTATCTGGCTCGTGGCTCTCGCAGCACTAAAGCCACAAAACCCTGATGCCAAAGCACCAATACCTGGAACCTCAGACCTTCAAAAGAGTCACACAGTGTTTCAAACTGGCTCATTTAAAGCAGAAAAATATATTTTCTTTTTTTTCCCTTAAAGGTTGCATAGCGATTTCTTCCAGCTACAGAAGTTCAGCATAGAAAGGGAAATGTCTCCATTTATTTAAATCAACAGACTTCCAAGAAATCTGTCATTTAAATCTACCCCAAAGGAAAATACTCAGCATTCAGCTACAAATGTTTTTACGAGAGTGACACTGACTAAAGTCACAATCTGAGGAGTCAGTGTCTAACAGCAACCCCAAAACATGACCTAAAAGAGGAGGTGAGGAAGCAGACATTTCAACTGTTATTAAAGCAGATGACTGTAATGGCAATTGACCTGGCACAACTTCCACCCAGCCCTTCCCCTCCGCCTGCGCCCTGTCATTTCAAACCAGCGCACAAACAGCAACAGAAATATGAAGGAAATGGCAAATTTCAACAACCTCCCCTTCTCCATCAAACCCACAGCGTTGCTGAGGGGGTTGTTCAAATCACCTGCAACCTTGGAGCTCCAAGGAGGAGGGACAAAAAAAAACTCTTCAGGACAACACCAAGAGATCAGAGCTGTCACTACATAATTTCCTTGCCTGTGTCTTCCCCACAGCTTTCTAGTAATGAGGCTCACGAGCCTGTTCTTGAATAAAAGGGACAGGTTGGTACCGGGATCTAACCAGGATGTAACACTTCTCCCGCTGGCGCGAGTACAGATGACTTACAATTCTTCTCCCTCCTCCTCCAGTCCCAGGAGTGCAACTGTATAACACCTTCAGCACGTTACCTAAACACTTCAAATGAAGAAAGCAGAATATTTGTGTATTTAGACCAGCTGTTTTTCACCACAGTTTATGAACACAGCCCGAAGTATGCCTGCGGACTCTCTACAGGTATTTTACAGAAATTCTTTCCAGCATACACAGGTGCAAAAATCCCTGGAGCAAACATACCAATCTCGTTAGGTATGTGTAACTTTAATGCCAGTTGTACTTAAAAGCACACATCTGGACCACGGTGGGATGACTCAAACTGCGAAGCAGAGTTGTGAAGTGCAAGAACTCCGCAAGGAAGGAAAACAGTATCCAAACAATGGGATCCAGAAGGATGAAAATCTCCCAGAACCTCCCATTTTATGCTTGCTAATACCCTTCCTTATTTAAAAAAAAAAACAACAGAAAAGCGTACTGCTCACATTTTCCTTACCATCCAATTGCTCTTGGCAGATGGAAACTAATGACCAAATCCCCTTTGAGAAGTCACCTGGAAACAGTTCCATTAGCCACCTAATAAGCAAGACAATGGGTCACTTTGTAGCATGTCCAAGCCTGTAACTGGTTCATTAACTCCCAGGAAGCGCCGACTGCTTTACAAATCCTTCACCCGTACCCATCCCTGGGACCAGCGCGCTCCGCGGAGACAGCTCACTGCTTCATCCACCGACAGTCTGACACCTTTTAGGCTCTGCCAGCTACAATTCAAACACGGGTAGGAGGGGAAAAGACAGCAGCAGAAGACTTCTGTGTCATGGATTAAGTTTGCCAAGGTCTGCACAGACTGCAGATTTCATATGACATATTTCTTTTTTCAAACAGACATCTCTCAGATACGCTACAAGGTGGCTATTCTTTGTTAAATTGCTCTACCCCCAATTAACCACCATGGAACCCCCGTGCATTTGTGAGAGCACGAGGTAAATACAAGCACGGCCATGTATGATTAGAGATAAGCAGTTCTAAAACTCCCCATCATAATAAATCGAGGTTTTAAAAATTTAGCCTCACTCCGTTTTTGAAAGCATGTAAGTAATTCCTTACTAGGGATTTAAAAAGCTTCCAAGAGCGGTGTTTGAGGATGGCGCTGCATCATCACTGCTGACCTCCTAATATGAGTTCTCCCTCTCCAGCGTGCAGATTTTATGTAATCACAGAGAACCGTGGGAACCCAAGGGAAAAACCCCTCCTCCGCTGAAAATCTCCGATTCAGAAGATAAGAATGCGGTCTGTACGGAGCAGCTCCAAAATGAAGCACCCAAAGAAAGGGGAAAAAAATAAACCACAACCATCAGATGAAAAGCGACTAATTTAGTGTTCACGGCACGACAGTATGCTTGGTTTTTTTCCTCCCCTCTTCTAAGTTTGCTCTAATCTGTGTAATACATATCAACAACTTCAATATTGATTCTGGTTTGAGTTTCGAGCTGCCCGTGGGCGAGTTAAGGAAGGGACCCCAACACTGCTGTGTTTACTCTTACATCTAAACAATTTCCCTGGGAAAAACATCACGGTTTTAATTTTAAAAGCACACAAACATTAAAGCGGCGAGCATCTTGGCAGTTGAGGTCTGTCTTAGGAGACTTCATCTTGTACTTATCAGCCTAACCCGGAGGCAAGAATCTCCTAAATGACATAATCCTGATGTCACACCCTATTGTGCAAAGCTCTCGCCAGCAGCGAGATGGAAAGTCAGGTTTCCTTAGCGCTGGGGATGCATAACAAATGCATCTGGATTCAATCTGCAGGGCCCTCGCTGTGAAAAACCACAGTAACTCTCATGCCCAAGAGAAAGCCATCACAAAGGGCTAGTAACCATTAATGAGGAACAGTGAGCTAATGGCAATAAAGTCACTTCAAAGCTTTCCGTGGGTTTTTAGTTTAGGCAAACGAGGTTTACATCTAAACACAGACAGAACGCTTATATAAAGAGCTGGGCAGCTGCCTAATCGCTCTGGGAGTTGAAGGTTGCGCTGCAGGAACCGAAGCCGAGCGCCGGCTCTCTCTCCCCCCCTCACACACACCTACGGGCATGAGCGCTGCCAGACTGCGCTAAAACCAATCACACTAATTACACCTCTTACAGCTGGGGCTTTTATTTACCGGGTGGAATCGGCGCTGTTCCGTGCACCAAATAAATCAAACTTGGTCAAAAGTAAACCATTGGGTCAAACAGAGAAATAGAGCAATTGCTACAAACCTTGCGAGAAGTTTCAAAAGTGGACAGGAACGAACTCACAGAATGCTATGGGGTTGGAAGGGACCTCTGGAGATC
>VXAK01017213.1:117577-146172 GCA_013399435.1 Arenaria interpres | reverse complement strand
TTGGCCTTCTTGGCCACCAGGGCCCATTGCTGGCTCATGGGCGTCCTGTTGGCCACCAGGACTCCCAGGTCTTTCTCCTCAGAGCTGCTCTGCAGCAAGTGAGCCCCCAACAACTCCACTCGGAGGATCTCATGGTCTATTAGGCCCAGTAAAGAGATGTATCAGACCCAGTAAAGAGACTTATCAGACCCGGTAAAGGCATCTACAAAGGCAGGGAAGGAGGAATGAGCTGACAACTACAGCAGCACTCAGAGAGTTAAAGTCTACGGGCAGCACTAATGGAGGTTTGCCATTTTTTCTTACCAAGACAAGCGGATGGAGGCTAGTATCTGAGGTGGTTCAAGCATACAATCCAAAATAAACTAAAAAAAAAAAAAAAAGGTAAAAAGAGCTAAAAAGGGGAAAGCTATCCAGCAGCTCACAGGACACTTGAAGATACTTGGTAGTCAAGATGATGGGTTCAGTGGCAAAGAGCCACAGAGTCAAAATGAAACATCAGCAAATCAAGGCTGTTCAATAAAGTTAAAGACACTGAGCAAAAAAACCCCCCTTCACTCTAAAAATTAAAAGGAAAGCTTGTCTGTCACTGGGACTGCAACGCTGCACCCGCCCAGAAGCCCCTTCATGATTTTTAGCACATGCATAAAGGAAATTACCGCAGCCTTTCCCCTCCTCCAGCCGCAAAGAGAAGGGTGATGGATGCTGGGTTTAGGCTGAACCCTGCCAACGCTCGGTGGGCAGAGGTGCCATCCTCTGTTAGCACCGCTAACACCATCCAAAATCTGAGTGACTATCTCCATTTCGGAGAGGATTCCAATCCAAAATTCAATAACAAGAGGATTACACACAATGAAGACATTTGAGAGGTCAATCCTCTCCCAGACCTCCTTCCGCTCCTACCAAATTCCCTGTCCAGAGCCCAAATATAACAAATTAAAAATGGATCAACATCAAAACACAGAGAGAAGCAGGAGTTCAAAAGGCTTCCCTCTGTGGAGAGAACTCAAAATCTTCATCAATAAAAACATTTTCAGGAGCAGAATGATTAAGAAGAGAGTTTTATCTTTTCTTTTTTTTCCCCCTAAAGTTTTTAAAAATCAAAAGCACCAAGAAATCCAACTTAACCCAAGAAAGAAAGAGGTAAGGAACAGCTTTGTAAACATATGTCAGGTTCCTAAACCGGTCCAAAGTTGCCAGAACTCATCTTGTTTGTAAAAATATTCGGATCAGCAGCATCCTTCCCCAGGGAGGTCTATTTAATCACTTCAGAAACAATTTCTTCCAGACAACAAAGAGCGATTAGATTACTTTAATTAAAGCACTGATTATCTCCAACCCCAAACAACAGAACGCAGAATCTAAAATAGATAGATTTATCCAGATGCCCTGGTCCTCATTACGCTTTGATTTCAATCAATCGCGCGCACACACGTCAAGCTAAAGGGCAATAAATTACAACCATGTGTTTGAAGAAATTATCTTCACGATATTGGAAGCGGGGAGCCGAGGCTCTAACCCAACGGTGTAAGATATTAGACTTCCATCTGGGAATAATAACCTACTGAACGAAAACATACCAGGGCATTAGCTTCAGGCAGTGTCTGAGTTAAACCTGGCAGCAGGAGATCAAAATTAAACAGTTGTTTTTTGGGAAAGTGACATGCATTTTGGTAAAACAGATAACCAAGAAATATGCTTGTCGTTTAACACATATAACAGAGAGGGAATGAAAACCGAGTATAATTCCTCTTTAACCCAAAGTGACATGAGCCTCTCCTACGAGGACGGGCTGAGAGAGCTGGGGTTGTTCAGCCTGGAGAAGAGAAGGCTCCGGGGAGACCTCCGACCCCCTTCCAGTCCCTCAAGGGGCTCCAGGAGAGATGGGGAGGGACTCTCGATCAGGGAGGGGAGCCATAGGAGGAGGGGGAAGGGTTTGACACTGAAAGAGGAGAGATTATGCTGAGGTGTGGGGAAGAAGTTCTTTGCTGTGAGGGTGGTGAGAGCCTGGCCCAGGTTGCCCACAGAAGCTGTGGCTGCCCCATCCCTGGAGGGGTTCAAGGCCAGGTTGGATGGGGCTTGGAGCAACCTGCTCAGGTGGGAGGGGTCCCTGCCCAGGGCAGGGGGGTGGAACCCAATGATCGTTAAGATCCCTTTCAACTCTAACCATCCTATGATTCTCTGAGTGTTCCTCCAGAAATAAAAGGGGGGCAGCCCTAGAGATACATAAAGGTGGTTTGCGTTAAAACAGACACTCAGAGGGAACAACTCAGCACTGAAGATTCAGCAAAATTGTATTTCTCAAGATTTCACGCTTTGAAATGACCTCATGCGACACTACAAGACTTCCCTAAACTTATTTTCACCTTGCAGTCACCAAGGGTGCTGGCCAAAAAAGCTTTTGGGGACAAAACTCAAGTTTAAAAGGAGTCGCCAGAGAGCGACTCTGAATAGATTATTTCACATAAATTATTAACAACCCCCTAACAGGCTGTTTCCCTCCAAACACCCACGCTGGCAGGTGCCAGCCCCTTGGGAAATGGCAAATACATGCCGATGACTCATTAACCGTAGGTGGATACTTACCACACCTGATTAGAACAGAAATCTGCAAAGGAACGGTATGTGGGCCAAATGGGACTGACACGAGGAAAAACTGAAACTATCTGAAGTCTTGGGAGACGCCCGAGATGAACTCGGTGAGATTATTATCACTTACTGTGCGTAAAGGTGAAAGGAGAGAATCCAGAGGCCGCTCAGAGTGTGCTGAGAGCAGAGTGGGAACAGCAGAATCTCAGAAGTACTTATTTTTCTATAGAAAGGAAGTATCTTCCTCTTCACTCCTCACGTGAACAACCAAGAGGCAAGGACAAGAGGAAATGGCCCCAAGTTGCACCAGGGGAGGTTCAGACTGGAGATTAGGAAAAATGTTTCCAGAGAAAGGGTTATGAAGCCTTGGAATGGGCTGCCCAGGGAAGTGGTTGAGGCACCATCCCTGGAGGGATTTAAAAGCTGGGTTGACCTAGTGCTTAGAGACATGGTTTAGTGATGGTTTTTATCAGTTAGGTTGATGGTTGGACTGGCTGATCTTAAAGGTCCCTTCCAACCCAGATAATTCTATGAACCAGTATAAGATGTATTATGAAGCTGGGGAGTAAAGCAAGCACCACACAGAGCAATGTCTCAGAAGTGCGTGCTTACAAGGTATTAAGAGGCCCAACATCTTTCTGGGACAGGCAGTTCATACTGGTTAGATGACCATAAGCACAGGATCCAGCAGTTTAGCCCAGCAAGGCTGGCAACAAACCACAAACTGCTTCGAAGAAAACATGTCCAGGTGGGTCTGAATGTCTCCAGAGAAGGAGACTCCACCACCTCTCTGGGCAGCCTCTGCCAGGGCTCTGCCACCCTCACAGCAAAGAAGTTCCTCCTCATCTTTACGTGGAACTTCCCGTGTTCCAGTTTGTGCCCGGTCCCTCTTGTCCTGTCCCTGGGCACCACTGGAAAAAAAACAGCCCCATCCTCCTGACACCCACCCTTGAAGTATTTAGAGGCCTTGATCAGATCCCCCCTCAGCCTTCTCTTCTCCAGACTGAACAGACCCAAGTCCCTCAGCCTTTCCTCGTTAAGAGAGATGCTCCAGGCCCCTCAGCATCTTTGTAGCCCTCTGCTGGACCCTCTCCAGCAGTTCCCTGTCCTTCTGGAACTGGGCAGCCCACAACTGGTCCCAGTGCTCCAGATGGGGCCTCCCCAGGGCAGAGCAGAGGGGCAGGATGACCTCCCTCCACCTGCTGCTCACACTCTTCCTGATGCCCCCCAGGATGCCATTGGCCTTCTTGGCCACCAGGGCCCATTGCTGGCTCATGGGCATCCTGTTGGCCACCAGGACTCCTAGGTCTTTTTCCTCAGAGCTGCTCTCCAGCCGGTCTGATGCAAGCCAAAGGTCTAACAGTGCAACTGCACTTAAACTCATGCTGTTTAAGAAAAAGCTTGTAATGTGAAGTACTGATTAGCTTGGCATCACCTACAACCAGTCTGTTTGGACAGATAACCCCATCAGAGTGACCAGAGACACTGGAAATCTCTGCAGGTCAACTCAAGAAACTCCTTTTGTGCTCTGCCGACAGAATGCACACCGTTACTGGAAGGTGGACCCATTTTAAATCTTCCCATAGAACAGAAACCATTATTTCCACAAAAGGTCCAGTACTGAAGGCTGCCGGCACGCTACTTATTTATTTTTTTAATTAATACATCTATGCTTTCAAATGAGCCTGAAATATTTCACGATGGCTGTGGCAGGGCTCAGACCCGCTCCTGGCATTCCAGCTGGTATGCAGGATTCGCTTCCAGCTCTAGCAGATCCTGGGAACTACATCACTGCAACTGCCACCCTCTTCCCACTACAACCTTCCCCACGCTCCAGACTCCCACATGGCTCTGGCAGCTGTTACAGCCATTCCCAGTCTGATATATTGGCAAGACCAGTAAAGAGCAGTGAGAAAAACTGGCACTTGCTACCCCACCTCATTTCCCTGCCCCAATTTCCAAGTAAAAATTAAATTTCTGCTGTCAAAACCCAAAATCCAATTGTCTTATTAAGGAAACTGCGGAGTTCAACGACTGGCACAAAAGCACGTTTCTACCCAAGCCTCTGTTGTAGGTAAAGTACAAATAATTTCCAGTTTCGAGCATGAGGAACCCTTCAAATGGTCAGGTTAAGTTTCCCTAACTTTGCAAGTTCTTTCCAAAAATGCCACATTTTTTTACACCACTCAGCAAAACGTAAGCCACCCTTCTCCTCTTTTCCTGACACATTTTTGAGATGAGAACACGCATCCAGGCGCTCTGTGCTGACAGAGGCGCTTCTCTGCTCCGCGTCCCCTCTAACAACATATCACCTGTAAAACTTGGACAAACTAAAAGACGAAATACGATACAACCTTGCTTTTTACTTCCCTACAATATCTTAAGAGTCCTGTTTTATCATACGTTGAACAGGGTTCAACAGATTCACCGAAGTCTGAGAGTAACCTGCACCGGGCTTTCCTTCCTGCAAGGGAAACCTTTTTAAAGGAGTTATTGTATCCAGCTGGGACTTCACGGTCATCTGATCAGAGAGGGATTTAAAGAGACAACCTTGGTTCCATAAAACTACTCGTTTTCATCCTAGTGTGTAAAAAAACCCTATTGGTCCTCGTCTGTTCTGCACCTGGGGAGTCACTGCAAAGCTCTCTTTGCTGCATGTGCTGAATTCTTTTCTTCCAGTAAGTTCAGATACCAGTAACAACTGTTCCTTAGAAGAGAAGTTGGATAACTAAGAAAACAATGCATTAAAACAAGTAAAAATTTGATACCTATAACAAGGGGGCCTACAGGAGAGATGGGGAGGGACTCTGGATCAGGGAGGGGAGTCATAGGACAAGGGGGAATGGGTTTGACACTGAAAGAGGGGAGATTTGGATGAGATCTCAGAAGAACTTCTTTGCTGTGAGGGTGGTGAGAGCCTGGCCCAGGCTGCCCTGAGAAGCTGTGGCTGCCCCATCCCCGGAGGGGTTCAAGGCCAGGCTGGAGGGGGCTTGGAGCAACCTGGTGTGGTGGGAGGTGTCCCTGCCCAGGGCAGGGGGTGGCACTGGGGGGGCTTTAAGGTCCCTTCCAACTCTAACCATTCTATGATTCTATGAAAAGTGTGGACAGGCTACACTTACATCAAGCCACATCTTAAAATGAGCAGAAAATCTAGCAAGAAAAGTACTTTTTTATGTAGCAGTACAATGACACATGATGAACCACAAGTAAGGGTGGGTTTTATCTCCATTTTTGGGCAACATGAAGCAGTAATGAGGCTTGTTCACCTTTTTCATGGTCATTAGGCATCTCCGATAAGAAAGCATCCTGTTACTGGATAAAGCAGTGAGTTCATTTTGCTTTGTAACACATGCTCCCCTTTAGCTTTAGCATTACTATCACTACTATTTCCATCCCGTCGCTGCTTAAGGGAAGGAAATCTATAAAGATGACAGCTAAACCTGGACCCATCTTGAGATCTTGGATGCGACCGCAACGCAAGACCAGGGCAGGTCCACCTTTTAGAAAAATTCAACTGACAAGTCACCCAGACAGTTTCTTACTGCTGCTTTAAAAAAGACACTGTGGAACCTATATTTATCTTACACACGCTCTACTAATTCCTTCGCTTTACACCTCTTTAACAAGACAGGGCCTAAAACAGGGAGCAGAGAACGGCCCTTGGAGCACAAGTGGGTTAATGCCCATACATTTGCTGCCCGTTGGTATACTGCTGCCTGTCGTTTTACTGGAAGGTGTGAAAGTTGCTGCTATATATATAGAGGTTTTGAGAGAGTACGGTCTTGAGGGAATGGAAAAAGCAGATGGTTTAAGACTGAACTTAGTCGAGATCAAAGAGAACACAGGTCACTTCGGGACAGAGAAGCCATTAATCTGTTAAAGGAGGGGGGAAGGAGGCGGGAAAACACCTCAGCATCTGCCTTTTAGCATCAGCTGACAAATTTGATCATGTTTTCGTATCGTGAAATCACAGCGGACACGCTTCCCAGCAGCGGATCAGTGGCTGCCTACCCTTCTTCCTCTGCTATACACTGGGACGCCACCCGCAGTGACCGCATTTTAGCCTGATTGCGTGTACCGCGTGCCCTGCTGAAGGAAACAAGGGAAGCGGAAGGCTCTGGAGGGTAGAACTGACATACAAGTCTCTGTACTGGTCAAAGGCATTGTTGGCTTCCACCTCCAGCTTGCGCAGGCGAGCAGATGGCATGGCACCGTCTTCCAGGGGAGGATCATACTTGTTACTCCATGGTGATCTGCCAAAGAGAGAAGAAAAAGAGACAGTTAGAACACCCAGACAAATTCTGAAAGGTTTGGAATCGGTGGCTCTGACCTGATCCACAGATACCAAACGGCCAAAAAAACCCCCAAAGTTCCCAAACCTGTCTATCTGTAAGAATTTCACCCTCAGCAGCCGTTTCAAAGACTGACAAAAAGGGGACACTGACTCCTCAAAGTTTACAGTGCAGCTGGGGAATGCTCCCCATCTTCAGGTTTCTACTACAATCAGCTTGGGTTTGAATCTCTTCCTTTTTAAATATTCAAAAGTGAGACCTCAGCTGTTGCACATCAGCTATTCAAAATTATTTTCATGCAAATAGATGATATCGTTTTATTTGGGATCTGACAGCATTTGAGCCAAACACCGCGGTCTACAATTGAAATCCAAATTCTCCTCCACTATTTTGCTTTGAAACAAACCCTACTTTTAGCATCACATTAGGAAAACATTTGAACAGTTCGAAGGATTTAACGGGGTTTGTAAAGCTACAGGTTTTACTGTGATTTCCGCAGGTGTGGAAGAGATTTTGTGCTCTTAATGAAAGATTTGGTATTAAAAGATTAATGGAACCCTTTGCCCATCTGCTTGAGACTTTTATAATTCCCTTTCTGTAAACCTGCATTCTCCTTTTCATTTCCCCTGTGAATAACCAAGCTACATATATCACTGCTGGTTTAAAGACCGCTACCTCTACCCTTTACCTACTCGCTTTTCAACATACTCCAGCCTACAAACACTAGGTCTTAATGCAGTCCATACGCAAGGGCTTTCTCCTCAGTAGCCATTTGTTATTCATTTCTCAGAAAGGCATCTCGGTTTGACATGTGTTTAATGCAAAGCACAAAGAACAGGCTCCGCTTCGCTCCGGCAAAGTGTTTCACCACACTTTGCTCCTCGCCACCACATCTGCCTCCAAAGGTGAGACACCAGGAAAAGCTAAATCATTATGTCACGTCCAGCCAGAGCAGTGTTTTTCAGGTGGTGGTTTTCATTTTAAAACAGTTGCTTAAAACTCTGTTCCTTCGGAGAAAAGCAGACAGCGAAAGCAGTGCTCCTTTGCCTAACAACTCTCTGAAATCTGGAAGAGATTTGCACAAAAATCACCAGCGGTGCTATCTGTGGGGTTCCCAAACGACAAACCTGCATCCATGGGGCAGGGGACACAAACCCAAAGGAGACGGGAGAAGCGGAGGCTGATGGAGCACTGCCCTTGCCATCGGCCAGTCTGCAAAAGCAAAGCCAGGGCTCGTGTGCCAGGCAATGCGGAGCCACCATCAGCACGCTCTTACCTTACCTTTCTCTACTAAATTTTAAAGGCAGATTTCCAAAAAATTCTACTGTTTTCTGTACATTCAGAACTCTCTGCTTCTCCATCATAGACGAGGAAATCAGTGAGCAGAGAACCCCTAGAGAAGCCACAGTCAAGACACTTTAATTATAACGATTAGATGTTTTTTGCAGGCTGCAGGGACGGGATTTAAGGGAAGTCTAGTAACCTAGAGCCTTCCAGCAGATTGTGGTATTTTCAACTCATTATAGTTGGAGCTAGCAGCAACTTCACCTAAAAAAAACCCACCCCCAATACACAATACCCCATAACACAACCCCCATTTTTTTTCCTTTTTGTGGAGGAGTACTCACAACACATTTAAAAACTTAAATGGAGGTTATTTGAAGCAAGACAGACGGACAAGCACTTAAATTTCAAAAGTCAGACCTCTAATTTCCCTAAAAGAGAATGGTTTTTGTTTCAGCTAACAGGTTTCAGTGCTGTTGGCACCAAATTCCCCATAAGGATTCCATTTAATAGACTGATCAAACATACTTAGAGTGGAAATGTATGGACAAAGTCAGGGACCTTGAAGTCTAATATATATATTTAAAAAAATAATTAATAAAAGCTTTGCCTTCACAATGTGGATTCCACGGCTGTTTGACATCCCCCACAAACCTTTGTTATTAAGGAGCAGTCGCAGAAGTGCCTGCGAGACTACATGCGAGAAACGTTGCTCCCACAGCAGCAGTAGGATAATATGACAAAAAATGAAAATTATCTTATTTATGAAGATCCAAGAGACTCCAAGACTACCTCCTGGTCTGATCCATGTTTGATGTGGAGAAAATCAAGTCTGTCTAAATACGAGGAAGGATTAAACTGTGATGGGCTAAGCATTAGGATATTAATTCCCCCATGAAAGTGGTGGAGTTATCACCCCAAAGGCCAAACACCCCACAGCAGCTTTGTTTCAAAGCTAATTCCCAGTCAAATTGTAAAACCACTCAAAAAAAAACCCCTTCTAAAACTCGATTCTCGGTGAGAAAGTCTGACTACCCAGCTCAACCTTTCCTGCCAAAGTAGCAAGAGGCTCAGTTGCCTGCAGAATGCTTTGAAATCCTTGAATTAGTATTAAAAGAAATGCAATTAGCAACCTCCCCAATAAGAAGAAAATTGGTGTTTAGTTTGAAGTGTGCGGTAAGTGGGGACGTGGCACGTTGCAGACAGGGAACAGTATTTCTTGGGGCTTCTAGTCGAGCTTGTGGTTGTGAAAACTCCTTGTGGAAATATCAAAAGCTTTTAAAAGCACGGTAAACTCCTCCTAGATTTTGGGCTAATTGATTAAATTAGCGTAAGAGCCACTTCCCAGTAACAACTTCAGATTTTATGAGGTATGAATAACAGTGTCTGAACACAGGCACAGAATGGGATTAACACATGCCCATGTTCCCGTTGCTTGGTTTTCAAAGGCTTTTGCTTTGTGCTGAAGGAAAGAATTTGCTTCACGACACAGAGCTGAGACCAATCAGTTCCAGAAGGAAGGATCACTTCAATCCAGAACGCTGGAATCAAAAGCCTTCAAGAACAGCATTCTTTAATGGCAGCAATTAATACACAATGTCTATTCTAGATGAACAAATGAAACAGCGCCCCTAAAACCCCATTACTTACTAAGTCCTGAAAAAGTGATTTAAAAAACGTAATTCCTCCTGCTTCCTTGCAACTATTTAAGTATCTCCTCAGAAAGAAAGAGACTGAGCAAATTTCAGAGCTGAGCATGAAACTAACCTTAAGGTTAGTTTTAGAAAGGGCTGCCACATGCACTAATTAAACACGGAGAGGCGGGGGGAGGGGGGGGGGCAAGTGTTATTAGTTATTGCAGCATGTCACAATATTGTTTAACAAGTGCCTTTTCAAGTTTCCTGTGCCTCTGGTGATAGATGCTCATGTCAACAGCCTGAATAGCTTGCCAGGGGACTGCAAGAAACACATCACAACATCAGTGAGAAACCATCTTTTGAGAGACCCACAAGAAACACGGGGTCTAATCCCTCCTCTTGCATCTTCCCAAGAGCATGCAGCTGCGTGAGTACATCTTCTGGAGGGCAGAAGCTATAAAGCTCTATTCTAGCTACTAATATAGAACCGATTAAATGCATGTAGCTGCTAGCAAAGATCTGACCAACTCAGATATACACGCACAAATGCTTTTAAAAGGCACCAGGCTCTTTTGTAGAAGTTCAAACACACTTTTAATGTTAGACTGGTACCCCGAAGAACATAAGTGAACACTTCACCTTAGAGACCTTCTTACTTCTTGGACCACCGCACCAGGTTATATTCTAAAAAACTCATTAAGATTGTTTCTCGGCCACAATCCAGATACAGTGTCCAACTTTGCATCCACTATCAGTCTCCTCCACTTACTTTTAGGACAAAATGAATCTCAGTATGTTCTCTCTGTAAATCATCTACAGACAGAGGTGCTTTCAGTTTAGATAAGTACCTTTTCTGCAACTCAAAGCAACGGAAACCAATGAGAACCCTTTATAAGCTCACCTTCTCCAATAACGGCCTAAGCCAAAGAAACAAAAATATTGTTAAAATATTTTCTGGAATTCCACTTGGAAATAGAATTATTGAAGCATTCTGGCCAGATTAACGTAAATCACTGCTGCAAATCTGCACAAAGCAAAGCTCAATTCCTACTGTAAGATCAGCTCCGATTGTTAGCATTAAAAATGCAAGCTGTTACACCGAAGCTGCAAGGGGAGCCAGAGATGTCACCCTTATAATCACAACCAGAAGAAGCTGTTAACTCGGGACAGAAGATGAACGGTGGTCATTACTTCTCAGCCTGGCACCCTTCGTTAAAGGAAAAGGATAAAAGCCAGGTGATGCAACATTCACTGAGCTTTCTGGCCTATACGCTTTGTGATTCTTAATTAAATACTTGGAACTATGCCACTGTCACTGCAGCCGTTAAGAAAAGTCAGGCAATGCAAAAAAGGGGGGAAAAAATGGCTCAACAAATAGTTGAGCAATTAGAGTCACTCAACGGTAATCATCCTAATGGCAAGGTATAGAATAAAAACATTAAAAAAGAGAGAGCGTCCAAATTGGCAGCCAAAATACCGAAACCCCATTGTACCATTGCAGTATTACAGCCCCTTCTACTTCAAAATTCATAATATTATAATTACACACAGCTTACATTGTTCAAATATTTTCATTGGGTTTGTCTACAGTCCTCAGAATAAATTAGCTATTTTGGTAGAGAGGGAGTCCTTTTCTTTGCTAAAAACTTGGGCCAAGATTTTGATAGGGAACTAATGACATTGCACGTCCAAAGTCAGACTCAATCCCTCGCAAAACACGAGTGAAAGAGCCCTTCCCAGCTGGCAAAGTCAACCCTCTTTGTACAAGAAGATGATTTTGTTTAAACCAACTCCTTGCATCATCTCTTTTCTGTTGTTATCCATTCCAAAGATTTTACAACCTTGCAATAATAGACAGTTTAATTTCACTCCATCACAGTCGTTTCTTTTAGAGACCCGACTGCTTTTAATTCTCTAAGGTATAAGTACACTACAGAAAGCCTGAGAGAAAAGTGTTAGTCACCCCTTTAACAAGGTAAAAACATCACATTTTAGGCTTCGCTGAACGACTGCAAATCACAGCAAAGAAAACGTGCAGAAACACAGTGGTTTCTGGGATAAAACACATCTTGTTCCAGAGACAGGCAGTGGGGACCTGCCTCGCAAAGGTCATCAGATTAACAACCATACGACCATGTTATCCGAAACTGAAGTGCTCTACAGTGCTCTGGAGATGTTTATGCTCTTTCGCATAAGGGAAATACCAAGAACAACTTCCATAGTCATTTACTCAAGAGACGAGAATTTTAAATAGCCCCAGATTCATTGCTGAGGAGAGTTTAATATCATTAAATTTCTTTTTTTGGTTAACACTAGAATGGACAAGGGATAGCAGTACTCATACAAAGCTCTCATTTACGAAGTAAACCAGTTAATTCCTTGCTTTGGATACGAACTCACCTATATGAGTCTCCATCTCTGTTGTAGTCACACAATAGATAGTCTTTTCCTACCACCTTATCTCGCGCAATTTTCAACGGCTGGTCAACAGAGGAGAGGAGATCTTCACAGAGGCTTGGGACCTGATGGTTGGGAGAAAAACAACGGGGAGGGAAGAGAAGGTAACAACACGTTAAGGTTAAAAGAGGCTGGCATCCCAAAGAACAGATTTTGTTATTAACAGCGCACATCTGTCCCAAAGCCAGAAACCCTTTAAAAAAAACCCAACAAGCTGCACTTAAGTTACAAAACAATCCTCTGCTCCCACCTCCAGTAATTTCACATTTAATTACCTAACCACTAGTGTGGTCCAGCACACTTAAACATATACAGCCTCCATGTCAGCTTCTTGCCAAAGACGGCCAGCGAAGTGATTGTGGAGGACTGATGAATAAAGGTAAATATTTATAATGGAGTGGAAAGGAGGGAGCTGCTAAAAGAATACGCCATCCATACGCTGGAGCGTATTTTTCACAAGCTCCCACTCTGGGTAGAGTTTAGAATAGTTTCCAGGCAGCTGGCCAAACATTACCGTGTTGGCTAATAAAAATCCGCGTGTGCCTGTGCGCGCGCACATATAAAATCAAATACATCTCCTCCACGGGTAGCTTTTAATGGATTCATAGCCCCAGCTGTCCCCCCACACCTCCCGTGGGGAAAGACCTCAAGATCTGCTTTTGAGGTGGCAGAGAGGCTTTGATGTGCTGCAGAGAGATGAGCTGAAGGTAGCATGAATGCAAGCATGAGCAAATCAAGCAAATTCCATCCCTTGGCCTTTTGTTCCGGAGCTGACGGCGGCCCCGTTATCGATATCAATATTCCAACAGAAGGTTGGGAACGCAACAGGACATAGAACAGTTCCTAAATCCTTTAATATATTGGTGACAACATGCTAATACAGAAGAGAAAAGAAACAACCAACATGGAATCTCTTCAACATTGTGGAGATGAAAACCTGATTGAGAACATGAAGACAAAAGACAATCCAGGGTAAAATTAATCATGAAGTGATGAATTCACAACTCATAAGAAATGAAAAGGAGAGGGAGGAAGGAATAAAGAAAATATGGAAATGTGCTTTCTTCTCTTCAAGCTGTTGATTCAGGGAACTGGTTGGTGTGATTTCAAAGGAAAGAAGCCTAGAGGAGAGAAAACAAATTAGGGGTGCAACAGCTCCCAAAAGCATAAGTGCAAACTCTTTTAATGCACTAGATGTGACACAAGAGACCAAACTGCCTAAGCCAAATACGTTCCTAATCCCAAGTACAAGGCAGTACCACACAAAGAATATTAAGTCAAAGTAAAGCAGAGTCACATATGAAACAACACGACCACAAAAGACCCAGAAAGGCCAAAGGCCAAACCAAGACGTGGCCGACTAGAGACGCAACACCTAACCCACACGATCACCCCGATAATACACAGAAGTTAGAGGAAAACACCAAGAAATTGTTGGTAAAGCTACCGACAGCACTGAAATAGCTGCAACGTTAGTTTGAGTTTTTTTATTTTGGTCAATACACAGTGTAATGTGGTAAGGAGCGATGACTGAAGAGCAGGGCAGGTAAGTACTTCCATAAAGTGTGATGCTTCTCATCGGTGTCCATCATTTGATACTTGGAGACCTGGCAGAAGCAACCTCAAAACCATTTCGCAGTCACTGAATAAATAAAAGCGGATGGGAAGCAACCAGCAAACAGCTTTTAGGAAAATCTTTACTTTTTCTAAAAACAGACAGCCCTAATACTCCCCGGAGCTGATACAAATCAGCAGTGTCATGGCCCACGTTAAGGGAAATGATGTATCTGTGTTCAGGAGCCCATCTGGTTCCACTTTGTCTCTTCCTTCGCTTCTCCATTAGCTATTAATTTCAGGCTGACTCTTCAGGCAGAGGGCAACCTGAGATGACTGCTTTAATTTCAGATGCACACACAACAAGACCCAAAGCACCTCATCACGAAGAGCTACGCTCCGTGCTGTTCCGAAGAGCCATCAGCTGAATATATTCCTCCTCGGCTGCTCCTTGGCCAGCTGCCCATCAGCAGAGAGATAAGGGTCTAGGAGCAGACTCCTCGCTCTGACGTGCGTTTAGAATGAGTAATAGTGATGAAAACCCAATTCGGAGAAAAGTGGCGTTTTTCCCAGACTCCGTTTTCCATTTTATTTCTTTGGGAAAAGCCCTGTGCTATATATGAGGTACGAGAGCACAAGAGGTCTCGCCGTACAATCCTTCAAAGGCAAATATACATACAAAGCATCATCAGAAGAAATCTCAAACTCAAGACAGAGTCAACTCTCCTGCAGGAAAGATCCTAATAACCATCTGAATTTAAGACCCACACAAATAACTTTTAAATTTAACTTTCTTTTAAAAATAGCACATGCTTAGTATGGTGTTTCCGTTTATCACTCAGTGGGAGAGCACAATCCCTTATTGACTAGAAGGAACTCTTAACACTTTGTTTTTAAGATGCAATCTCTTTAATTTCCACATAGTAATGGTGAACTAAACGTATCTTTGGATGAGATCTCCTTAAGATCTCTAAGGACTCCCTCTTTATGAGGGAGTGGAGCAACAGGACAAGGGGAAATGGTTGTAAATTGAAAGAGAGGAGATTTAGATGAGATACTAGGAAGAGATTCTTTGCTGTGAGGGCGGTGGGAGCCTGGCCCAGGTTGCCCAGAGAAGCTCCATCCCTGGAGGGGTTCAAGACCCAGCTGGATGGGGCTTTGAGCAACCTGGTCTGGTGGGAGATGTCTCTACCCATGACAGGGGGGTTGGAACTCAATGACCTTTAAGGTCCCCTCCAACTCTAACCACTCTATGATTCAGGAACACAGATATTCATGAGCACAATCACTTTTCCAGTTTCTAAGAGCAGTGGCTGGTCCTAGAGCCGTAACAGTGACTGCATTATACCATACACTTACTAGAATATAATACTCCACTATATTATAATACTCCATTGTAATAGCAGGCTCTATACCCGTTGTGTCTTTGGCACAGACACTCTACAGGACCTCAGGCAATATATTCTTTTCTCCTTCTTTCACATTAAAACAGGGAAGAAAACGCACTCAACTACTTCAGGAGTATCAGAAAATTTCAACGGTGTTTATAAAAAGACCAGAGGTATTCCAGCTGATGGAACTACTCATGTAATTGTAATTATCGGAAAAACATCCAAGTGTGGCACAGTTACCCCAAGAGAACCATTTTTGTATCATTTGTTACATCAACTTTCAACAGCTGCTGTATTTCCCTTCTAAGAATGAATTTACAAGATTTATGCACACTGCTCTTCCTCCTCTACATTCTAAAGCTGCTTACAAGGCAAATGCAGCGATTTGAACACGGTAATTTGCAGCTTTAAACATTTTAAACAGCTACATGTTCATGAGACTATTTGATTCCTTCTGAATTTAGGTCCTTTGCATTTTAGAACGTGCAACGATAAGATATTTGGCACAGCCAAGGCTAGGCTGCTGCAATGTAAGCACCCAGCAATTATTTTAGACTACACATGTACCTTTCCTTAAATTCTTCCCCATGTCAAGTGTTGAACCTTCCTAAAGCATTTAAATTGCTTTTGTGCATATCCAGTCTCTCACAGAATTCAGTTTATATTTAGGAAGAAAACATCCAAAGCTTCTGATCCCAGTCAGAAGACCAACCGATCCTCTGAGTTTTCAGTCTGAAACAGTGGATTTGCATTGTTAACTTTTCTCATCAGCTTGTTCTACGGTAACTGAAAAGCCAAAACACTCTTAGGTACTCGAGTGCATGTCTCCAACACTCACTATATGGGGAACTTTGACTTAAATTGAGAAGTGCAAGAATTAACCCACGTCCCCAGGCCAGATACTGAAATGCCAAAGCAGTGATTCTGTTCAATTCATCACTGCATTATAAAAAAGTGTCACCGTGATAAAAACCCTGAAGGTGTAAGGATTGTTTTATAAGCAAAGACTGGGCTCCCATCTGGATTTTGACACAAGTTTTTCCCACTCTATGCAGTGGAAGGTGAAACGTAGAATACAATCTTAACCTTATATCTTTAGCTAAAGCGCATCGTTAAGTTAACCTGGTCCACAGCACACTCTGGACCGTAACGCACCCATGTTGGGCAAATAAGCACTCGATCCTCTATGGTGGTGATGGATGTATAGTCATGGAGTGAGACCACCCTCAATGTAAATTAGAAGAGAAAAAAAAAAAGGAGACTCTCTGGGGATGCAGACTCAGCTGCTGGGCCTGGAAGGGAACAGCAGCATCATTCAGGAGCACCGACCATGCAACAGGGCACCGTGTTTGTGGGAGGGTTTTTTCTCCTCCTAAGGAGATATACAATGAACGTGCAGTACAGAGGAAAGAAAAACTGAATGAAAAGCGAGTTAAAGCATACTCTCCTGCGCGTTGAACAAGGATTCTCTTGTCTCCTGTAACAAAATTCTCCATCAGAGCAAGCCAGGTATGCGGACAGTGTTTTAATTAAGTCAACCGCTCTGCTATCAGGACAAATAATCACTTGTGCCAAAGCCGAAACCGTACACTTCTTGGAGTAGCTAATCTAATAATCATTCCTTCTTGGCTTTTCAGTTAAAAGAACTTATCAACCAAACAATTGTTCGGAATTATTTTTTTAAATATGATTAAACAAGCATCTAAAAAAGTTTAGAAGAGACAAGAACAGTGCTCCAGCTCTTCATGCCCTACGTACTCTCTCCATCCTTGCTTTGATCACGCTGGCTGAACTGCATCGAATTCTGCATCTTACATACTCAGGACAGGGAATAATTTGGCTGACAAGGATACTGAAGTTGCATGGTTAAGTTCACTGTTTTCTTCTACAGCCCTGACTAATAGGAATCATGTTTATAACTAAAACAGAATTACTGTTAGTGTAAAGTTCTGTGCTTGGAAATAGCCTTTTTCCATGTTTATTAAGGGGTCAGCGTGTCCTGACCTCCACAGGAACCTTACGCATTGGAAAACTATGCTAAATGCAGAATAATTAAAGATGAATCACATTTTTCCTTCAAGAATCAGAAGGACGATGAAGTGACCTCCAGAAGATTAGCAAAGAGGGCATTCAGATCTATTTGTCTTTTGAATTTGTCTCTATAACATGCAGGTATCTGAATGCGCGTGTGACCGGAGCAGTTTTTAATTAAAAGCCACATCCAAACAGGAAAGCGACTATTTTAATTGCATGTGAACTCTTAAGACTTGATTTTTCTTTTTTAAGACAACTTGTGTCATTGCAGAAGTGGACAAAACCACTGCCCCGACCCAAAGAAGAGCCCTATGCAAGCTCCCCGGCGCTCTTGCAAAATAACCAATTTTGGCACACAGCCTCCCCCTTTCAGCCCAGATTCTTCCCCTCTGGGCCAGCATCTAATAAAATATTATTATAATTTTTCTGAGTCATTCCACAGCCTCAGAATTTCCTGTTCCTGCAGAACACAGACACGGCCTAACGGATGTTGTGGAAACTCAAGAAGGAAGCCTGGCTCCACTCATCTTGGGTTTAAAACCACTAGTAAAGTCACTCCCACAAATCCACACATTGCTAAACCTTAATTTGATCCATCAGATGTCCAAGGGCCACACATTCTTCAAGCTTTGTTTATTAAATGACGCTTAAATGGACTTTTGTGTTCAAGACCAGATGTAATTGATATTGGAAACAGCTCAGCTTTATTCAAGTATTTGCACGGAATTCCAGCAGGGCAAGAATTAGCAAAAACAAAATTAAAACCCATCAGCTTTTCTGTACAAAGGCAAACGCTAACGAGATTGCAGATCCAAGATCTAGTTAGCGATGTCATAACAGAAACGTTACATTAATTACAGAATTTTTCGATTCAGCTCAAGGAACTACATTTAAAAAAAAAAAAACACTCTGAATGGTGACTACCGTTCCTAAACCAGGACCCTTGGCGTCCTTCCTGCGATTTGCTGGAGAAAATAGGGCTTTTGCTAAATTCAGCGTTCTGTAGCTCGCCGGGAAACAAAAGCTGGCCATCTGGCAGGCACAGAGACTGCCCCAGACTTTGACTAGTGACCTGCAGGTGAAGGCTTCTGTATCTCATTACCAACCACAAGTCCCATGAGCCATCACAACGTATCAGTATCTTGGGAAGCCTTGACTATTCGTGTCAAGAGTCCAGCTGGTGGTGGAGATATCCAGCCACAACTATGGGATCTGCAGAGGCATTCTCTCTCCAGTGGTGTTTCTATACCCTAGCTTTTCCCCCCCCCAATCTTTAAAAGAGGTTAGATAGGTCTCTAATTAGGATTCAAGCTCATCAAGTGATCTCCCTCCCCTACACTCTCCTTAAACAGTTATTTTAAGCATCTCTAACACCAACAATGCAGCGGCAGGAGCTTGGAAGAAAAATGAGGCACAGTTTAGGCTTAAAAAGAGTGAGTATGAAGCCAGAAGTTAAATTCATTTTTACAATCTCATGCAAGTAAGTGGAGTTGCTAGCTCTAAGCCAAGCAGCACATTAACCGTTTACATATATTAATTGCTATCTCCAATTACCATCAAGATATCCAGAGGTAATCTTTTCTAGCTGGAAAAGCTCCTCGCTCACCAAATGGAAAACTGGCTCTCCATGACCATACATTAATTCAGAGCCAGAGCCCTCTTCTTCAGCCAATAATCCCTGCATTACAAACCCGACCGGCTGCTGGTGGCTTAGGTCCCATCGCACAAGCCAACAAATCCAGGAAGAACAGCAGGTCAAAAACTCAGCTCTGAGAGCACGAGGCTGTCAATGCACTTCTGCTTCCACTATTGTCTTTTTAAGTTTTCACTGGGCCTGATCATTTATTATTTTTTTTTAACATCCTCCACCCTCACTAGACGTTCAGCAGGCCATCTGTGTTCAATTATTTTATCTTTCTCCTCGATGCTGCATACTGCTTACGCTCTTGGACTCAAAGTACAAAAAGCTGCAGTCACATTCTCATGTTCTTTATGGTGTGTGCAGAGCAAGCGATGCAGTTTTCCTGGGGATAAATTCTCTAGCTTCATATATCTTCAGTCACTAAAGGCATGCGAGCAGATTTGAGACTCGCCTGGAAACACCAGCTACATGAAACAAGGGCTTGAGTATTATTCAAATGTTTCAAAATCATAAGTTTATACATTTTTAAATTCATCACTCTGGGACTTTTTAGAAAGTAATACATTCTACTAAAAATACTTAAGCATTCTCTTGTGATGAGAAAGCAAAGATGATCACCTCCCAGATCTTTAATTGCAAACAGAGCCTTGAAAAATAACCAGTGAAGTTACTGACTGCTAGATCTATAAAGAACTCCAGCTTCAATTCTTCCATGGCAGCAATAACTTGATTCTGTATTTCAAGAAAGCTTCCACTTTTGGGAATAAATGGAGTATTATTTGAGTATCAGTCCTACTGGGAAAAGGGAGGCAGAAAGTTGTGGCTGTGAGCGAATCCCACTCTCCTGGCACGTCTGCTTGTCCATTCTGTGATCCAGTTTTGCAAGGATGATTCTCTATCCCCAGTTCATGCCAGCCATCTGATTTCTCTGAGTCAGCTGGATTTTTCATTTAATTTATATTATATACACACAGGCAAACATCCAAATGAAACACTCAGCAGGAAATTTGTACTTGCAAAGGAACCCGCTTAACTTTTACTGAGACTGAGAGCACATCAACTTCCATACTCCAGTCAAAGCCATCGAGACAGTCCTGTCACAAATCCTATATTTGTGGCACATGGCCCATGAGCATGATCCATCCAACTCCCATCTTCCACTCTTCCAGAGACGGATCCCTTTAAGACACGTCAGTGAAGCTGTCTTGCAAAAAGAATCCCAAAATGATTCTGGATCCCCAGCTCTCGCTCACCCACCCTGTTATGGGTGCTGCCACAGTGCCCTGGGAGAGATCCTCCACGGCGATGCTACCTGAAAGCTGGTGCCTTATGGAATCATAGAATCACCTTCTGCGGGGTTTCTCTTGGAAAGAAAACAGCTAAAACTACACGGGGACTGACTTACTGTACAAATTCTCTAAAGAGAAAGGAAGCAGGAGGACAATTCTCTCAGGTTGTTCTCAGAAGTGAGCTCTCCCAGCTTCCTTGCTTTGTGCCACTCTGATTTCCATGAGCCAAAACAAGATCTCGATCTTAACTGAAACAAGAAACATTTCTATCTGGGAAATACCCTTAATATTCTCCTCTCAGCAAGTGAGGAGAGCAGATGTGAGTCACAACTGACTTCAACAAGCAGCTCTGGACAATGGGAGGCAAGAAGGAAGTGAGACAGTATTTATGCTACACAATTCAAACCTGAATTAATGTTCCAAGCGCTATCACTTGGCATGTCCTTATGACACATCCATTTAAGAGCAGGGCAACGACCTTTAAGGCTCCTCTTATGGGAACTGCATTACAGAGTTGGCTGACAGGTAGATGCTCCAAGGCTTCAGTTACCCCAGTTTCCAGAGGAGCCACATGGAAAATTATTCTAATTGTCCTTAAAAAGGTGTGTGCCCACACCAAACTCTTTTTGTAGAGATTTAGAAGTCCTCTTGTATATTTTTACAGCCTCTGAGTAGTGTATTTACAAATAATGACTAATTGAATTCCAACCAGAGCATTCCATGCCAAGGCACATTACCAGCACCACGCACAGCTTCTTTCAGGCAGGACTTCTGGAGTCCTATGATTGACAAGGTCTCTAATGAACTCTAATTGAAGGCTCGGCAGTCTGAAAAAATGCAACAACAGATGTGGTAAAAGGGCAAACCACAAACTGTTTTGCTAATGAATGAAAAGTGTCTGGTCTGATGAGGGCCAGTGACCCAAAAATCCTGGTCTTCCACCCACCCTTTTACTTCATGTTCAAGTTTGGACCCTCTCCCTTGGCAGCCCAACACTTGGGGGCAGTAATGTACAGGCTGGAACACGTTCCACATCCTCATATTGGCACCAAGAAGCTCTTTTATTAAAAAGCAGCAGCAAGAGCTCACTTTGACAGAGTTAAGAGAGACCTCAGGGAGGCAACTCATTGCGGTTATCCTTCCCAGCAGGAGAAGCCTCCGAAGGAGATGACAGTTTCCTACTATATTAGTTTTGGAAACCTTTTTTGCAAAGACATTTCTAAATCATCTTCATCTCCTTTCAATGGATCTTAAGCATCCAGTAGCTACACTCATCAACTTCTATGGAGATCAGCTTCTATAGACAGGCTCTGGAAAGCTGAGCTGGGAGCAGATTTCAAGTAATAACCTACGCTCCACAACGGAAAATAAAAGCGACGGGGGCCTCTGCTCCAAGTCTCCTCCAGCACAGCAGATGGAATGAGGTAAGGAGACCAAGCACAAAGGAAGCACAAGTCAGGGTGCCATCTTTTATAATTCCGTCACAGACGTAATGAACCTGCTCACGCTCGTCATGCATTTGGAGTCTGACCTTTTACTTCAAGGAGGTTATTGTCCGGTAACGGCGCAGGAAACAGAATAAAAACGTCAGCTGTAAGGGTTTGGATGAAACTTGCCAAAAAAGGTCAAAAAACTATTCGCTTGAGTCTGGTTTATGATGTTTTTGGAACTCTTACAGGTGGCAGTGGCAGCATGTACACTGCTCGTGTCTTAACTAGTGTAGACTTCAGCCTAGCAGACGTCAGGCTGAGGGTGGGCTGCAAGAAGAGGTCTACAGATGTCTCAACAATAAAGAAATCACACTGGATTTAACAAATTATTTCATCTCCACCGCAAAGAAGGGACTGGAATGACTGGTGTGGGAATCACACAGACCCTCCTTCTAACAAGCGTCATTCAAATGGGTCTGTTTCATGTTACACTTGCAATATGAAAAGAAGCCCAGTGAGCGTGTTGCTGACGGAAAGCATGTAGAGCACTAATGAGCACCATCCAGAAGTAATTCCAACATTTAGAGGTAACCAGCAATTTTCTGAGTCATTAAAAAAACCCTCCTACCAATTATACAGTCAAACTTAACCATCTCTCCCCAAACAACTCATTGTTTTGAGCCATCCTTGGAGCTGCTCAAACCCAGGTATCCCTTCAGCCCTCCAAATTTCATCCAGAAAACCAACCGTGTCACAGCAGATCATATCCATGCATTAGTTATTCTGTGTCCTACCTCCAGCAACAGCCTCAAAACCCATGCTTTAGGTTGCCAAGAGTTTGGTGGCACAGATGTAGCCAATTACTAAATGGTTTCAAGAAAAAGAAATAATCCCTTCCTGCAGGGAATAATTTCTTTCCTGATCCACGCAGCTTTCTTACCTGTACCTTGGCTTATGTAACTAAAAGCAGTGTTTAATTAGAGTTTGATTAATTTAAGTCAGCCACAGCTTTTTGACCATGGGACTCCTCCCAAGTTCGCTAACACCCACTTCAGTAACACTTTGGAACAGAGCTCCCCAACTAAACTTTTAGCTGATAAGTTAGTACTTGGCTCTTCTGCACACAAAGGTGACAATCAGCTCAGACACAATTTAAACTATTTAATTAAGATGCGCTAGTTCAAATGGCCGCTGTGTGCAGAACCATCAGGTTTTTATGGTCTCTCGGACAAGGTTTGTCAGCATCATGCATAAAATTCAGACCACAGAAAAGGGATGTGCTTCTCACCACAGATAAGAGGAAAGACTTAATTGAGTGGTGTAACATCCCTGTTCCTGTCCTCTGCCTGCAAACACTTAGAGGCTTAGGCCAGAAATAAGGCATATATTTAGACTGGACAATAGAAACAAGCTCTCCCAGCGACCCATACGGTAGGTTCTATATAGATTAAACCCATATTTCAGCAACACTAAGTTACTCCAGAGGCACCTGTGCCACACACTGTTTTCAGGGACAGCTGACACGAGCTTATTACAGCCCAATTGTGCATCACAGGATGTGCAACTAAATCCTACGTGACTGGGAATGAGCATGTGCATCCTTTTAAAGTTAGTTTTCTTCACTAGCAGTTTATAGAAGGAAACCAAATCTTTCAGGGGCAATAGGAAAACAGGTATCGGGCACAAGATGGTTGGCCAGGGATTTTTTTGGATACTCACTGGACTGCAGAGTACCTGATATGGCATACATTATAAATAGATTTGGGTATTGTCCAGAATCCCTGGTGTTCTGATATATTCTATCTCAGTGATGTCTTTGAAGCATATGCCAAAGCATCCACTGCCCCTACCGACACCTCCTGTGCCAACCTACAGACGGGCAGGTACTTTATCAGGAGACAAGACACACGTACAAGGGCATGCAGCAACCTCGTATAAACTGCTCCAAATTGCTTTTGCTAAACAGCAGCCTCCAAGCCAGTGATGACCTCACCAAGCAAGCTGCTAACGAGCCTTCACCCAAAAGCACGTCCCTGCATACACAGTAGTACCCCTTGGCTTGCCCCAAGTAAACACGTAGATTCCTGACATTGTTGGGGCAATTGTTGTATTCTTCAACCTTGCCAAAAGACAAAGAAACAAATCACCACCCTTCTGAGATGCTTCAGAAAACATTCTTACGTACCAGATCATCACAGCCACGACTTAGCCATTATTACTTGGTTCCATACTCACCAAGTCAATGAGGTCGCTGAGATTCTTCTCTATCTGCTGCGGAGGCAGACGCCTCATCAAATCCAAGGCACAATCCAGCTGCTGGTCACTCTGCAGAAACAAGAACATCCCTTCGTCACCACGTGTACAGGTAATAATACATCACGTTCACACGAACTGCAGTGCTTCCTGAGTCTGACAGCAGAGATACCATTTCCAGTTCTAAGCAGCAGCATGTTTTATATTAATACAAATAGATTCAATAAAGTTCAGTACCATTTGATCACGGATTACTGACCTGGTATTGCAAATGTTCTAGACTATGGAGTTAAAAGCGCAGTTTAAAAGGTGTCGTGCCACCAATTTCACTGTTGAGGGAGAGGAGTCCAGTCTCCCTACCTCACCAAAACCTGTTTCCAACGCTCGTGCAAATGTTTAATGCATTGTTTTTCCACCCTACCTCAGTAATAGTCTGGGTTAGGGAACTGAAAGTTCCTTTTCCTGAAGCAGTTTTGACACTTCCTCATTTGTATTGTGCCATTCAGCTTGAGATAACCAGCATCCAAGACAAATTCTGTTCCAGCAGTGCTCTCTTTCCCACCTTCGGCTTTATCAAAAACCCTGAATGAAACATGCACACAAAGCATGATCCATTCTTTCCTCCTTGCTACAAAACACACACCAAAAGCTGCCCGTATCTGAGAAACCAGGGACTTGACTCATTTCAAGAAATCACAGCAAGGTACTCCAAAGGGCTTAGTGCAGCTGGTCTCCCATCCAATTCTGACACAAAATGAAACCCTTAAAACTTCGATTCAGAGTCAGAAAATGTGCAACAGCCATTACCACAGAGACTTGATGACCTGAACCATCTTGACATCACTTTTAGCTCTCTTTCTCGCCAACAGATACAAACAGACACTTTCCTGCAAGCCTAACAGCACCCAAAATCCACACAAGGTCCTTTGACCAGCAGGTCAGCGGGCAGCCAAAGCATCACCAGTTTGGTCTCAGTGCTTCTTCCCCTCCCTTTTTCCTTTGAGATTCCCAGCCACCCAGATAGAACGAGCTTCGCTTTAACTTCTCCCTCCTGCATCCTGCCAAATTCCAAAAGTTTTCTTTAAGAAAGGCTTCAAAACTAAGGCGGTTACATGGTCACATTATTCAAATAGGAGCCCCCAGGTCAGAGAGAAACAGGAAGCAAAGTTTCCTGCAATTAAGCTATACCCTGGCAATGAGGAAAGGAGGGAGCCCTCCCTTTAGCAGACATCCCTTAGAAAAGCTGTACTTAAAAGGTACTACCCATTCACTATCAAAAGATAAATATTTTACAGCCAGCAAGTCAGACAGCCTGGTCTGGGGAGATTATCTATTTATTTCTCTTCCAGTTCAGGTTATAGGACATAATCTTTGCAAAATATTCCAGCTCTACAGTGAGGCACCGACTCCCAAATATCTGCAAGAGTCTCCTGAAGATCTAAGTCTTCAACCTCAAAAGCAGGATGCACTGAATGCACTGACACCAAAAACTGAAGTTCAGGACAGTCACTGGTTGTCACTGAAGAAAGACACATTCAAGTAACGCACGTAACTCCCCCCGTATTCTTTAAATCCTTGGATAACATGAGAAGCAAATCTGGAGTGTAAGTTACTTGTGTTGGAAAGTGACCCCAAATTGATCACTGACCTGACTCATGGCAAAAAAGTCTTACTTATCTTCATTAGATGTTCAGGGGAAGCAAGAACTACTCATTTTTTGCTACTAACCTCTCAGGCCCCAGAGAAAGAGACTATTCAGATGGCCTGCGCCTGCCCAGCTCCAGCAGCGGAGCTCAGGCAGGGGATCTCTCTCACCAAGTATTGTCTTTACCTCCCGCTATCTCTTACGTCAAGGCAGGAAAGCTGGCACGTGGTCGCGGGGTCACGCTCCCCTCTTTGGGATCGTGGGAACACTTACGGAAGTGCTCCATCCTCCTCTGCCAGCTGGAATTGTTTAATAGACAAAAAAGCCCAGGGAAAGATGATGTTAAAAACCACCATTAAAGCTGCAACCTCAGGAATAAGTGTTTTACAGTGTGACAATTTTGAAGTAAACTACTCTGGATGAAGGAGTATCTACATTTGCAGAGTTTTATGGATTAACCAAAAGAACTTGGACGGACCATTTTTGTAACAATATATTCAATATGACTATTTAAGGCAGAGATTCTTAAAGGGGTTCAGACACGGCTGTGTGCAATGGAAAACCAAAGATATATTAGCACATACTAAAAGGAAGGAAGGCTGAGCATTAGGACTCCAGTTTTCTTGCAGAGCATTTAAATAACTAAATGCCTTGCCAGAAGATCTCTTAAAGCACTGAAATCAAGAGAGGTTCTGCTGTATTTCTGTCCCTGAATCTGTGGTTATACGGTTACTTTAATCCAGCATAAATCCGCGCTGGCACAGTCAAAAAGGCAACACAAAGCACAGAGATTACAGAGCAAAGTGGTACCTTGTGGTATCGGACACATCTGCCACGTCCCAGTTCAGAATCGACCGGGTAATTCTACCAGTACCTTTTGTTTCTGCTTCTTTCACTGTAGGTGAAGTGAGGTTTTAAAAACCAGGTCTGTGGTCAAAGACATCCTTTGGTGTCACACCTCTGCCCCGGCTGGAGTATCGAGAGTAGCTGTAGGTACTTACATACAAGAAGAAGGTGCCAAAACCACTCTTAACCTCTCTACAGTCTTAGCTTCACCTGCTCTGGACTTCCATTTCCTTAATTCCCTTGTAAAATTGCATACTGAAGACACGGTTTTTTAACAGACCTCCAGACAAAACATTTTTTACGGAATTCTTGCCTTTAGACATGGAGAGACTTATAAAGCCCTGCTCACTGAGAGGGCGATTAGACAGGCTGTCTCCCAGTCTGGGCTGCTCTCGAAGCCAAGCTCTTTGAGGTTGCGGGACTTAATGAGCTTAGTGTTTACTTGATATGAGGCCGTTTTCCACCATTCCTCTGTTTCATCCAGCACAGAGCTCCTGTGGAGGAGTAGGGAGTTCAGACAGAAATTCTAAATGAAGTTTTATTACAGCTCAAGTCACTGAAGGATTTAGAGATCATAGGAATCTCAAAGACTGAAAATATTAGCTTAGATGAAAGCTCCTTAATAAGTTTCCTCTGAAGATGTTTGGCTATCTAGAATCTCCACTTAAGCATCTGCTATAGTGTTCCCATGATACTACCACGAGGAAAAAAGTTATGAATATGTCTATAGGAGTAGTTGTGTTTGTTTAGCTCCCTTTGCCTGCGTCTGCTCTTCTCTTCAGTCTCCCCTGCTGTACTTATTTCCAAAAGAGAAACTCTGTCCGAACTGCCACAGCTCTCTGGTCATCTAGGTCACTAGGTGTTGAGGCTTAAATAAAAACAAATAGCACTGAAAAAAATAAATAAATCAGCTGTACAAACGTGCAGTTGCACAGAGGCCCAGTTGTATATTTTTAATTCCATTCACGCTGTAAGCAATACTGTTCAAAGGCTGAGAATGGGCAGAACACACCAGTAAGAAAAACCCAGGAAGTTTTTACTGTAGGTATGGAAACTGCAAAAATGAAAACAGGCAAAACGCTCAACTTCCTTTTGGCTCCCGCTCCTCATGTCCCCGAAAGCACACGGCTCCTTAGGATGAGGGGACAGGGCTCAGGAATAGCTGACGTTGGTTAATGGTCCCCTGCCAGGGTACTGTACACGGATAACATCACACAACAAGAGCTGACCCAAGATTATGCAAACCAGCAAGGAAATTATATCTCAAGCAGCTGGTACAGTTCATGGCACCCAAATATACTCTGCCAGACGAGGTAATAAACCTTACCACATCTGCATTATACTTTGTACAGAACTGTCACCTGATAAACGAGGGTATAACAAGCCAAGAAACATACCCAAAGCCTTTCAAACGTCGGTGTCACCAGCAGAACCAGTAACACCTCACAGAAGCTGTGCTGGTTTTTTCAATCGACACTACCAAGCTGATGAGTTATACTTACAAGTATCCTGCACTTCTTTTTAAATGGTATCTTTACACATGGCATTCACTATATACACTTACAGAAACAAACAGGCTTCATTCACAACTTTTGACAACTCCCCGTTGCAAGTCACTGAGATTTAACCTATACTCCGGGTTTTAGGAGGGTTTACACGAACCCGCAGCTCTCCCCATTTCAAAGGCTAAGCCATTCCACTTGAAAGGAGGTAAGAGATTTCACTTCAAGCTCCCAGCCCTACAGTCAGCAGGAATTTGCTTCTTATTTATCACAAACATCTGCAGATTTAATTCCCTGGCCTTCACAGCTTTGTTCCAATAGCTCCTGCTCATTTGGCTATGTTACTGCTGAGCAGAAACAGAGTCGGGCAGTTTCTTCAAAAAGAAAACCAGGCAGGTTTCACTTCTCCATTGTATTTCTGTATTAACACTCCTCTGAGCTAACTCCCCAACCAAAAGAAACCAGCTGAGGGAGTTCAGTGCTGCTGCAGTGGTGGCTTCTCCCTGTTTTAGCCCTTTCTGGGAAATAAGCCACTTGGGCTACCAAATCTTTCCCGCAAATGTAACACTTCTACTCACAGAATCATATGGGGTCAGAAGGGACCTCTGGAGGTCACCCAGTCCAACCCCCGGCCAAAGCAGGTCCACCCACAGCAAGTCCCACAGGAACGTGTCCGGGGGGGTTGGAATGTCTCCAGAGAAGGAGACTCCACCACCTCTCTGGGCAGCCTCTGCCAGGGCTCTGCCACCCTCA
>VXAK01017213.1:104813-117521 GCA_013399435.1 Arenaria interpres | reverse complement strand
CCCAGAACTGGTCCCAGTGCTCCAGAGGGGGCCTCCCCAGGGCAGAGCAGAGGGGCAGGATGACCTCCCTCCACCTGCTGCTCACACTCTTCCTGATGCCCCCCAGGATGCCATTGGCCTTCTTGGCCACCAGGGCCCATTGCTGGCTCATGGGCATCCTGTTGGCCACCAGGACTCCCAGGTCTTTCTCCTCAGAGCTGCTCTCCAGCAGGTCCCCCCCAACCTGTACTGGTGCAGGGGGTTATTCCTCCCCAGGTGCAGCACCCTGCACTTCCCCTTGATGAACTTCATCAGGTTCCTCTCTGCCCAACTCTCTACTCAAGGCATGACCACGCTACTTACCCCCCTTTCCCATCTGTCAGAATAACTGCATGATCTAAACAATTATTTCAGTAGTTCTGAAGAAGGTAAAAAACCCACACACATGGAACAAGAGCATTATTTGGCCCATGCTACCCATGTTTGGCCCTGAAATGCTACAGTTGTTAGGACTCTGCAACTGGGTTATACACAAGTTTGGCTTAAGACTGGCATCTGAAAAGTCATCCAAACTTCAAGTACAGGCTGGCACCTCAATTTTCAGAGAACAGAAATCTAAGATAAAAACCTGAAGGGACACCAAAAATAGAACATTGGCTCAATTTAGGCAATTTGAAGCAATCGCATATCAGGTCTCTGGTTGCTGGTCAGTTTACAAGCAAAATATCTTTTAAAAATTAATTCAGGGCCAAAAGTACACAAGCAGCAAATTACTTTTTTTTTTTTTTCCCCTTCCTTTTATGTTGCAGACATAGCCCAGATTGTAAATCATATTATTTCCTGTCAGTTCTCCCAACAGGAATGTCTGACTAATGTTTCAGCTTTGTGGTACTAAACACTAATTTATTTTTTTTTTAATTGAAACAGATACACAGCTTCCCCTCCCGCTTGTCAGTTCAATCCCTGCCAACTTCCCGAGCTCGGAAGGCAGAAGACTCCCCTTTCAAAGCACACAATAGGGTAGTATTACTGCTAGAAGCTACAGCAAAAGGGTTGAATTATTGTAACCCCTGTGTAATAAAAAGTACAGTAGTATGTTAAGTGGCAGGATTCCCCTCTCGGCTGTCAGCATTCACTTTTGAGGATATTAGATGGGAAGGGGAATAACTCTGTACGATCTATGAATCCCAGACAAGTTCTGTGCTCATGACGTTTCCATCAGCTGCACATATTCTTTGCAATCTGGTTTTCTCCACAATTTTTCCCTTGACTATTAACCCTCTTCTGGCAGATCCTACCTCAAACCATTTGTAATGGACTTATAAATCACAGCTTCCTGACAGCAAGGTGTACTAGTGGGAGAAACAGCGTATTTAAGAAAAAATCAAACATAATAAAACCTGAAGACACGCTACACTGTGGATAGTTATAAAGGAATAGGTCAAAGATTATTAAAACATGACACGGATGCAGACTACATTCTCCTCCTCTTGAACAACTTCTAGCTTTGCCTTCTCTGGTTAGGATGTCATCCAGTGGCTTTTATTACCTCAGACACTTAGGACCATGTCGTATGTTTAGTAACGGGGTTGGCTCAATTTGCTGAGGTCACATTAGT
Source organism: Arenaria interpres (assembly GCA_013399435.1). Taxonomy (NCBI): domain Eukaryota; kingdom Metazoa; phylum Chordata; class Aves; order Charadriiformes; family Scolopacidae; genus Arenaria; species Arenaria interpres. Next base: position 115,924 of record VXAK01017213.1, on the reverse strand, counting down.
GCTGTGGTCAAGACCAAAAAGAAAGCCCAAACGCTGAGAGTGCTCATTCTGTGAATTACAAGTGAGAAGGATTAAAGATTAAAATAAAAGCAAAGAGGTGATGGATCTGAAGATTTTAGCAGAAGCTGCTGTACTTGATCGCCCACAGCTCCCCTGTAACTGGTATTTACTTACCGAGGAATTGCACAAGTCACGTGCCAGCTTTTGAGTCAGTGAATCCGCCTCAGAGCTATTCTCCTGCAGAACATTATTTCCTTTATTCTGCTCTAACTTTTAAAACAATTGAGCATGCTATGGAAAAGCAGCACTAGCCCTAATTAATGACCGAAAACAGTTCCATGGCTTGTTTTCTAAACCCAGGTCTAGGTTTTGCAGACACTGACACACACACCTGCACGCTTGTCAAAAAACAAGAAGGCCAACCTCAACCTCTCATCCTCAGAAGCACTGACCAGTTCTGCACTGGTCCAGAAATTTAATACACACTAACTTCAGACAGACAAGCGCTCATGAGGGATCTCCCCTTTAAAGAGGTTCTACAGGAAAGAATAACTTCTATACCTGCTCCAAAGGCTCACGCGGGGATCTAAAATAACCTACGGGAAGGAGAGCAAATGAGGCAGCTTAAGTTTCATTGCCACCAGCATGCTGGTGACATCGGATACTTGTCACCATTTCAGGCTGACAGCACAGCTATTGCAAGTCCTAGACAGATGAAAGGAGTGGCAATGGTCTTCTAGGAGCAGCGACCAAAGAGATCTCCTCCTCCATTCAAGCTCCATCAGCACCTCAAAGCTCAAGATGAGCATTTTGCAAAACCTTTTTCACTGCTTTACCTTTAAGGCTGATCCTTTCAAAGCCTCTTTTCAATCACACTTTGTGTTCGACTTTGCTTCATCATTCTTACCCCCAAACCCGGTAAGCGTTGTTCACTGTTCATGAGACATCATCCAACACCCCAGCTCAACTCCAGAAACAATAATTAAGTGAATTATAATACACTGAAGGCATTTCATAGAATCACAGAATGGTTTGGGTTGGAAAGGACCTTAAAGATCATCCAGTGCCACCCCCTGCCCGGGGCAGGGACACCTCCCACCAGACCAGGTTGCTCCAAGCCCCCTCCAACCTGGCCTTGAACCCCTCCAGGGATGGGGCAGCCACAGCGTCTCTGGGCAACCTGGGCCAGGCTCTCACCCCCCTCACACCAAACAAGTTCTTCCCCACATCTCATCCAAATCCCCCCTCTTTCAGTGTCAAACCCTTCCCCCTCGTCCTAGGGGTCCCCTCCCTGATCAAGAGTCCCTCCCCACCTCTCCATCCATTAATTTCTAAATAAACCCAAGCTGCTTGCGTTACTTTATTTAAAAAAGGTCAATCTTATGGAACACCTATTTGTGAAGCTGGTTTACATCTATCAAGAACAAATAACAGTACGGTGAAGGCCATTAGACTGTAATTCACTATTCGAAGTAAGAATTCAGCATCTCCTGGAGCATGTTCTGCAGCTAGTTTGAATTTCTTATAGCTGTTTTTCGACGAGATGCATTTCAGTTCCTACACATCTCCAAAGGTGTACAGTACACAGTGAAAAAAACTAATACTTACTTAGCACCTCCTTCCCATCAAGGATGTATTTCGAGATGGTCGATACTTGCATCTACTTTGAAAACTAATTTAACATCTATAGTTTTAGTTCATATCAAGTCCAACGCAAGCCTCCATCACCTGTCCAGGGCCACCCCAGGCAACAGGATGGACCAGCGACAAGATTTTTGGGAACAGGCTGTTCATCCTGACCTTTTGCCACCATCACTAATGATTTCTGCGCCAGTGTTTGTCTTCTGGGTAACAGAAACAACGTTTTATTTATTAAACTTGTCATTGAACATGACAATGTAATTTACTGGCTTTCATCTGGTGCCAAGAATTCCTGTGAAGCAGAAAGTTTGCAAAAAGTCATTTTCCAATAAATCATGGCATGGAGTGAACATGCAATCTATTAGCCCCACATGAAAGAGTAAAATGGGGACGGCAGTAAAATAGCTACGTAGAAAAGTTGCACGGACTGCAAAACGGCATCGCTAACTTTTAATAAAAGGGATTAAAGTCACTGAAATTGATTGTAGAGCTGACAACCCATCCCAATGAACTTTAATGTTCCTGCACAACAGGGTTTTCTTCCCATTTTAAGTCTGGATTTAACAGGAAATATCATTTTCTTTGTTAGATATATGTACAGATAGGAAATCGTAGCTCAATAAAATGAAAAACACCTGTCAGAGCACAGCACTGAGATCGGAGAACTTGTCCCAATGCTGCAGACACTTGATAAGGAAGGTTGCCCCGTCTGCCTAAGAGTTCTCACTGTCAGAGTAGACATTGGTTGAGCACAGGTAAGTGTGTACTCCTAAAAGCCAGACATCCAGACACCGACAGTTTTACATTAATCCATCAAGTAACTTCAGAAGCCTCTCGATACTTCCTTGCGACTCAGCTCGACACCACACTCGAACTATTTTTCGTAGGTTCACAAACACCTTGGCGTATACCGAGGTGCTGTGCGGGCCAGTAAATCTTGCTTTCTAAAATCCGTGAAGCTGCCTCCCAGCCACCCTCCTTCCCCCGTTGGCTCACACCAAACACAGGATCACAGCCCAGCAGCCAGTAACAGCAAATTTTTCGCAGCCCACACGACAGGAAATCGTTCACAAGATCTTCTTCCTGCCCTCGACAGCCCTTCTGTAAAAACCCCCGCTACCTCTGCAAAGTCCTTTTGTACCGCTCTTAGCTTCAACCCCGCAGATGTACCCTACATTATGGATTAATACTCATCTTCCCGCTTCATCACTTCATTCTTACTCTGTAAACCTACTCCTGACTGGTTAACTGGGTTCGTTCAGTCTTTGAAATGAGCTAATACAGTAGGGCTGCGTTGGTTCATAAGTCTGATGACCTGTTTTTCACAGTCACATTGTCTTCCTGCCTTCCATTCAAACATTACCGAGGCAGTGCCCAAAGCAGTCTCTAGAGAAGAGCTGCTTAATTTTCACAGGGGTCAATTTTTTTTCTTTTTAAACTGAAACCGTAATTACTACAAATTCAACAGCTCTTGAGATTCAACGCTGCCATTTATCATCCCAAACATCCACCAACATTTGTTTGTGGTGCTTTCTTTTAATCCTGTCAATGCTGGGTGTATTTCAAAACGCTCTTTTTATTCTACATGCTGCTTGTTTTGTGTTCCAATCAGCCCAGACTCGAAAATATCAGAAGAGGAACTGCTCGATTCAAACGGAGAAATTTTCTCTTGCAGAAACAGCCAAGTTTAGCAACTTGGTCCTGGTCAGGAGGATGGGGCCAGTCTTTTTTCAGCGGTGTCCAGGGACAGGACAAGAGGGAATGGGCACAAACTTGAGTATAAGAAGTTCCACCTCAACATGAAGAGGAACTTCTTTGCTGTGAGGGTGGCAGAGCCCTGGCAGAGGCTGCCCAGAGAGGTGGTGGAGTCTCCTTCTCTGGAGACTTTCAAAACCCCCCTGGACACGTTCCTGTGGGACCTGCTCTGGGTGACCCTGCTCTGGCTGGGGCTGGACTGGGTGATCCCCAGAGGTCCCTTCCAACCCCGTATCATTCTGTGATCCAGATTCTCCTTCCAGACAACTGCAACTGAGATATATATTCATTTTTTTTCCACATGAGAAGTTATTTACATCCAAAAAAACTGAGACACATTATCGTGTGCAGGAATAAATGCATGTTATTATAGCAGCGGGGAGGCATATTCTCTATCACCAAGGTGACAACAAACAGAGATGTGCTTACTGAAAGTATAACTAACCCAAATATTCCATATCACCAATTCAGGACGATGTTTTACACTGGCCCATCCTTAGAGCCCCCGGCACCCCTGGGAAGCTGCTACCACAGTCCCAGCTCCCTGCCTTAATATCCAAACTCAGCACTTTCCAGCGTCCCCAAGTCTAGTAGCCAGGGTTGTAAATTCATGAGATAACTCTGGCAAGTAATCGGATGCCTGGCAAGGCAGAGAGGGGAGACAGAGAGGTTATCTAATTAGCCCTCATCCCCAAACGTTCTCCGATTGCCTAAAAGGTCAAAAAAGTAGGTTAATATGCCTTTCGCTTGTGTCTAGCTCCACGTACCTTGCTGACTACGCTGCAACACTTGCAAGACAGTTCTCTTTCATCCAAGGGATTCAGTGCTAAGGGTTTTGAGTTTTAAACTCGGAAGCTAATGGTTTTATATATATATAGGCCGTAAGAATATCACATCTCCACCTAACAATATTTATGCTCCCTGGAATTCCTTCCCTGCTGTAATTCCCAGACTTGCCTACTCTTTCAGTCTTTTTATGCTTTCCTTGCTGTTCCTGAACACGTCTGACCTACCTCAAGCCAGAGCTGCAGACAGACAATGCTCGAGCTAACAATACACAAAAGTTCTGCAAAACTTCAGCTAAATTTAAATAGTAGAGACAGATCATGCAGGAGCAGCGAGTGCTGGACGTAACACACGCGTGCCAGTTTCAATCCTTGTCAGATTTCTCCCTCAGTTTAACACGAAGATAATACTTCTTCCATTTGGCCAGTTTTCACCTTCCCAAGCTCTGAAATAGCTCTGCCCATCCTAAAGGCTACGCGAAAGCTGTGTTTGACCATCCAGTGGGGCACCGTCAATACCGAGCCAAGATCATGCCTGTTCTTGGTGTCGCATCCAAAACTCTCCGTGATGACCCCTAAATTTGCACAGCGACAGGACTCAGTGAATAAATACAGCTATTAACTGCTGCCGTCAGCGTAATGCAGCCGATGTTTTACCTCATTCCTCCATTTCATGGCTTTCCTTTGAATTAACTCACCAAAAGACCCATCTCTTGTTTCCTGAGCCCGGCTCAGGTTGCAGACACAGGCTATCAGCCAGTCGCCAATCACCTTTGCTAGCAGCAAGCTTTTTTTAAATCCTGATATTTACCACGGCAAAAATAACTGGGGGAGGCAGGTAACAGGACATCACTGTCAAACTCAGCAGCTTGTCTAATGGAAAAGCTAGAAAGTATCACCTGGAGAAATGCAAACAAAATTCCCCTCAGAGAATAAAGACTATTTTATTTATGACGGCCTTGATTGGTGGCTTAAGGCAACCGCTAAGCTTATGTCTTCAATGCAGCCTCAACCCTTTTTGCTTCCGCACAAAATCCTCTTACTTAAGTGCTCTCTTCAGTCTTGTCTAGCTGATGCTGCTAAAATTGTGAGATCCTGGGTTCTGCTTTCACCCAGCCTGGTAACCCTCCCACTTTGCAACAAGGACGTGATTGAAATTTCAAGTCAATGCACCGGGAAAGAACTCAGCTCCGCTTTCTGTAACAAAAAAAAAAACCAAACACGGAGGACACCTTCTTCGTACTCGGGGAGACGGCACCAGCAAGGACACGCTCTGCGGCACGGCTGTAAGGGCTTTGAGTAAGGTCTCATGGGTTTAAACCAAGAGTCAGGACTCCTAAAACCAACCCTGCGCTGAAAAATAAACACAGGCTACGCTGATGAAATATAAACTAATGAGGTTTCATTTGCATATAGCAGGAATAAAGTAGGCATTTTATGAGGACAGGCAGATAAGTCAAGTGCGTGCAAATACATTCTGCAGTTCTTCAGCCCAACTGGGAAGCGGCAGCACAAAGAGCAGGAGCTCAGAGCAACGCTGCACATCTTCCTTCTAAACCTGAGAAGAGGAAGGCAGGGCAGAAAAACAGCACCAGATAACACTGGAGAATTAATTTTACTGGCTGGTGCCAAGGCTCGGGCCACCGCTCTAGGAAACAGCACAAGATATTATCTAACACAACTAAAGTCATTCTAAGTAGAAGCCTATTTTGGGTACAAGAAAGAGGTAGATCCTGATTTCGATTCCTCGCTCAAAACTTCATTGTATCTGAAAACCCAGAAGAAGGACAGGGCTGTCACTGCATTTGGCATTACCCAGACAGCACCTATTCTGGAAAATTACAACATTTTAATTAGGAAACAAGCAAAGCAGCTTCCTCAAGTATGCTGCATTTTCTTCCCATAATAAATTCTCCTGTCAGCTCCGCTAACAGGGAAATGCCTTTAAAACTGGCTCAACCACCATTTACCGGCGTGCCCCACGAAGGAAATTTCAAAAGCAAATGTCTCACCTAGCACAGATGCAAGAGCTCATATGTCCCAAGACAACCCATTTGGAAGCATCCCCCCCAATCCTGCTTTAGGACATAAGACCACAGAAGTGAATTGATCAGACACAGGTGACAGGAAGCCCGTCTTATTCAACTCAAGTAAAGCCACAAGAGCTTCATCTTCTCCAAAGGCATTGCAGATTTCAGTTATAGTTCTTCGGCATCCACTATTTGGTCAACTCTCACACTAATGTCACCATGAACACCTCATTTGTGGACTAACAAAAACATACACAAAAGATGAAGAAAAAAGTCAGTTCATACTCCAGCTTAAAGTGGTCACACACCTCCACTGCACTGGCCTGAATTCTTGATCTTTACATCCAAGACAGAGAAGTTTCCTAATAAACACAACCTATCAGCAAACAAACCCTGGGCTAGAGCCCACCCAGAAAGAGTAGAAAGCTTGGGAAAGGCTTCTGTTTTTCAGGTGTATTAACTGCTCCTTCACACCATGGAGCTTTCATCCACAAGGGAAATTCAAATTTAAAGTCCTCTGGGTTTTTTTTTCTCATGCTCCTTCCTGGAAATAGCAAAGGATTAAGAGGAACTGAAGCATACACAGGCTTTGGACCTTGTGCATTAAGTGGGGAGAGACAAAGGTTTGGTTGAAGCTTTTAAAACTCTTCAGGACTCCTAGAATAAATCAATGGGAAAGCGGGAAATTCTAACATACAATGGCTGAATTAGAATATGAATAAGAACAGAAAATCAACATCATTTTGAGCAGCTTGTACTTCTGCAGTCCTGTTCTCTGTCTGAAAAAATAATCCTTAAACATCACATTGTATTAAAGACAGCTAAAACCAGGCTGAAACTCCAGCTTCAGCTGCCTGTACAGGCACCTTTCAGAATTTCATGCTTCTCCAGTAAAATTGTTCTCTCTTCAGCAGATGCTGAAGCGTACTCGGTTTTATTTTAACTTGAGGTGACACTATCACAACGTGTATCAGCTCAAGGGGACAAACCCAACAAACAAAACACCTCTCTCCAAGTTTACTCAGAGCAAGGAGCCATTTGGGCTTGGCCCAACAAGGACGAACAGGAGAATAAACACCAGCATGGGCACTCCCCATCCCAGTCTTCAGAAGTATCTGCCTACCCAAAGCCAAACTGGACCAGTATGCAGCACTGGGGAGCGCTGCACGGTCATTGAGGTACTGTGTCCAGTTCTGGGCTCCCCAGTTCCAGAAGGACAGGGAACTGCTGGATACCTGCTGGGGACTGCTGTGCGACCTGCTCTGGGTGACCCTGCTTTGACAGGAGGGTTGGACTAGATTTCCAGAGGTCCCTTCCAACCCCATGTGATTCTGTGATTAACCCCCGAGTTATTCAGGTATCCTCCGCACAGGAAAGTCAACTGGCGGAAATCATAGCTGAGAACTGTAGAAGCTGAAACTGAATAGGGCAGCGATGTTTCTTTCCCAAAGAGAGTCATTTCTCTACTCAACTACAGTAATAACGACTAAAAATAGTCATTCAAAAGGGTTGAACTGTACTTTCATTTTGTTTTACTCCCAGATGTCAACTAGTAAGATATCACCATATATATTTACCATATGAGGAAATCCTGTTTGAACAACTTCAGCTTGAGAATGTTTTTCCTTCGCTAATAAACCACAAGATTAAGCATCACTGCAATGGCAGCATTCCCTATCCCAACGATATCCTCCAACTTGATTATTTTGGGAATTTGCCTTTCAAGATAACATTTAGCTAAGCTCACATACTTGGCTAATAAAACATGGACTCTACAAAACAGCTTAAGTCAGTATTTCTCAGAAGGCACAAGGCGCAAAGGACTTGCTGTGGACACTGAAAACACCCCGAGCTCTCACGCTCTGTAGTAGTGTTTCAAAAGCAGCAATATCGGTTTAGAAGAGGGATGGGCTCAGTGTTCAAGCACCTGGAAAAGCGCTACCATTAGTTCACAGAATCATAGAACAGTTGGAACTGGAAGGGACCTTAAAGATCACCCAGTCCCACCCCCTGCCCTGAGCAGGGACATCTCCCACCACTCCAGGTTGCTCCAAGCCCCATCCAACCTGGCCTTGAACCCCTCCAGGGATGGGGCAGCCACAGCTTCTCTGGGCAACCTGGGCCAGGCTCTCACCACCCTCACAGCAAAGAAGTTCTTTCTAGTATTTAATTTAAATCTCCCCTCTTTCAATTTAAAGCCATTGCCCCTCATCCTGTCACTGCACTCTCTGAAGGAGTCTGTCTCCATCTTTCCTGTAGGTCCCCTTTAGGTACTGGAGGGCTGCTATAAGGTGTCCCCAGAGTTCTTCAACTTCACAAATCGCTTAATATGGTTTGGGGAGCAGTTGCACAAACCCAAGTTTTTCATCAAGCAGCAACACGCCTACCCCTACCTCAAAAATATTAGTTACTCTGAAAAGCAGGCGAGGTTTATGTATTGAGTGTCAGTGTCGCATCACGCATCCTTGGCTGGGCTTCAGCGCTTTTTAGCTGCCTCACAAATTCTACACGGACGATGTGCAGCCAGCGCTACACTAGACAGTTTGAATTTATGGTTGATTAAATTATAAACTTTGCTAAAATTGTCCACCCTTTTCCTGAAGAGTTGCACAGCAGAAATACTTGCTAACATGAGCAGGACAGTTTATGTAACCTGGAAAGCAAGATTTTTTTAATTATTTTTTTTTTTTTTCAATACAAAAAGTAGCTGGATTCCATCCATTCATAACCCACAGTTCCAGAAATCTCAGCAGATGCACTCTCCCAAGTCCTGCTTTGCCCTGAACGGTGCATTCAGTTTATTTTTAGCACAAAAGACAGCACCCATCCAGGCAGTTTTCAAGCTTGGTGTGCTGCCCTGCCCTGTTTCACCGAGCACCTGACTGAAATGCACAATCCTGAATTCTCACTTCAACTCACCAGGAGCAACTCAGACTCGAGGTGGTGCAAAGCAGACAAAGGTTCCCATGTCTTTGCTCTATGCAGATATCAGTAACCCCACAGTACCAAGAAGGTGTTTGACCTAATATCCTGTACCATATCAGCTTCTGTCAGCTTCTCACATCCAGCTTCTCACATGCTGTGGTGAAACTCGCTGTTGCCTTCAATGAAAAGGCCATTTCAGCGCTCCATTTTACTATTGTTTTCATACCCACTAAAAAGAAAGATCCTTAAAATACTCTAAACGCTGGATTGGAACCTAAGTTGAAACTGGATGCTGCAACTGCACTACCTTCATTAAGTTAACTGTAAGAGTCAGTATAGTTTTAAAACATCACCACAGGTGATTTGTCTTCAGCAAAAAAAATCAGTGATTTCTCTTGCACACTCCTACAGCACGCAGCTAAACCACACTTAAGTTGCCACATTCTTTGAGTGAGTCTTCAGATGTGTACACAGCCACTGAGATAAACAAGTAACAGAGTGGCTGCCGCAGGTTCATCCCTGAAGTCCACTTAGCACCAGAGACTACCACATAGCATTGGAAGTCCTGATCCAATTCCTCCTACGCCCAGTGGTCTCCATAGCTAAACATGAAAAATCAGAACACAGCATAAGCTTTCAACACTCGAGAAAACTCTGAAAGAATTGTGTTCTACCTCCTTCAAGAGACTGACGTGGTTACATTTAAACCCTGACTGGATTCGTCTTACAGCATGCTTCCTCACTCCCTTAAAAGAAGCTGCTGGTATCACCATTGTTATTTTACATGAAGCCTACTTGTTTTCCATGAATTATTTTCCTGTGAGGATTTTTGCCATGGCAGAAGTAAGTCTGTCGGAACCCTGATTTCAAATTGCGAAGTCAGGTCTCACACATAGAGATTTCAATATCTTAAAATAAGATACACAATTGCAATAAGATGCTCCATCCTGTCAGCCCCCACACTCAGAAGTCAGGTGCAGCATCTCCTTTGTTCAAACGGGAACAGAGAACCTTGATCTTACGCATTCTTCACCTTTCACCACAAAGTAAACATCTTTATCCTGCATAACACAGGTGGCAGGATCACGGTGATCTTCAGCCTTGAAAATAAAAACAACCCATAAGGTCTTGCCTCTGAATTTTTTACAGTTGAAAGTAAGAAGTAAGGGATTATACTGCTTGCTTAACAAGCCTTTGTATTGCTATGGAGCCAGGCATTGGGTTGTTATTTTTTAGATCCAAATACATTTGAAGAGTCTTAAATTATGTTGGAAAACCTGAATCACATATTCCCAAACAGTATAGAATATCTCAGTGATTCCACACAAGTGATTACATCCACGGGGGTTGCATTGCCTTAGACAGGCTCTGCAAAAGCTCCTCTCCACCCAGGCAGAGCTGGGAGCAGACCAGGGCCTGGGCCAGTTCCCACCCTTATTGTTGGGTTTGTTCAGAGAGGACGAAAACCGTCTCCTTTACACAAGGTGCCAAAATGAAATTGAAAGGTTTTCTGACCTGGGCTAATCCATTCAGCAAACACACAGCAAGATGGAGATTATTTTACATGACTGAAGAAACCAGAGGTTCTCCTCTAAAAACAGAAAGTTGTCACCCCTGCAGAAGAGCAGCACCCACCGCTGCAGCATCACTTGCTCTGATAGCGCTTGCTTCACCTGTATTTTGCAGATTCCATTAGATTTTAGTACACCTTATGAGCACATCCAGCTTCCAGAGGAAATGCCAGACCATGAATGATAATTTGGGGTTTAGGAACAGCAGCAATAAGCAGACTGGGCCCCCGTCGCTCCTGAACGCCGCTGCTGCATTTGCTGGCTTCGTTTACAACTACATCAAGCAGTAACATTCGCCGTCCAAAGCGGAAGCATTCCCTCTGTAAACACCACCCCAGGTACCAGGCCCAGAAACCGGGAAGTAACCGGACAACAGAGCAGCCGGAGGGGCCTGGCCTCCCCAC
>VXAK01017213.1:68640-104670 GCA_013399435.1 Arenaria interpres | reverse complement strand
AGGCCGCGGCCCTTCCACTTCCGCCGTTGCCTAGGAGTGAACATCCGGGTCAGCCCCGCGACGCCCCGCCCCTTCGCCGCCGCCCCGCCAATCAGCGGCCGGCTCGCCGGCCATCGCCAAGTATGGAGCGCGGCGCGCGAAGAAGGGCGGGGAGAAACGATGGATCCGCCCAGTGGGCGGGGAGAAGGGCGGGGCCTGCCTGGAGGGCGCGCCGGGCGACAGTCGGCCCCAGCCCCGCCGCCGAGCAGAGCTGCACCTCCCTCCTCCAAACACCTTTAAACGCTTAAATAGGCCTTAGGGTTAAAGGAAAACAAGCTGGTAGCACGGAAAACGTCAGCCCGGCCAGAGAACGTTCTGGGCAACGTCATCAGCGCTGAACACCGGACTGAACAGAGGAAACTGATGGAGCATCATCACTGGTTACAGGCAGTAATGCACCCGCTTCAGCTCTGAAGCGACGAGGAAAAATAATCAGCCTCTGCCTGCTTAAGGCCAGGGTTAATTAATTTGAAAAGCAAGTGTTCAGCCTTCCCTGGAAGGCGAAGCATGCAGGTACCTGCAGGGAGCTAAGCAGGCACTTACATCTTCTAGGGACTTCAGGGCTCAGGGAGCCGCGGTCCCCACCTCCAAATCAGCACATGGGGGTGTACGCGCAAATAAAGCAGTTCTGCTTTCCTCAGACTGTCCCAGAAAGAAACCATTTTTTTTCCCCTTAACGTGCTAACTCAGATTTCAGTGATCTCAGGTAAAACTGATCCCAATTTCAGACCTAGACCGGCACGTCTCCGTGCGCTGGAGCGTCCCACTCATTGACAGCGCTCCCCTCTCCGCCTTTTTTTTGGGAACAATTTTTTGACCCGCGTTTCACCAGAGTTTTGCTGCCAGGATCCCGAGGACCTTCCGCTGGTGCTGTCTGGCTCCCGCACCGCAGTCTTGGTCCCCTCCTGAGCCAAAAAGCCCTTTTGTTAATTCCCTTTACTTTCCGCGGTTTGCTGGAGGAACCGGGAAACGCTGACGAGGGGAGTCGCACACCGTTTTTCCCTCGGACGTAACGCTGCGGTACATCCTTCCTGCAGGAGATGACCAAGGCCAAGCCTGGACTTCTCACTTGGGCTTTATTACAGGTGGTTGGGGCTCGACTCAATGTCCGTCACCATCAGACACCAAACAGGACCTGCGGAGAGACAACCACCCCAACCGCCTGTTTAACCTACAGGGGGACCAGCCGCAGCTTTCAGTTTGAGAGGGACAAGCTGGATTTCCAGGGAAGGGAACGGCTCCGACACCCTTCCAGGCCCAGCAGCATCGAGGCGTAGCTGTGCAACCTCAATTTGCACCGCAAACCACCACACGCAGACCTAAGAGCTATCACTGCTTACACTAATTAGAAAAGCAAAGCTCTCCTGTGCCTTGAGCGCTCCGGACAATCTGCTGTCACCCATTCTGCTAAATTAGCCTTTATCCACTATTTTTTTTTTTTCCATTCCTCTCTTGACATTTTTAAACCTTTGGTGTTCTCAGTGCAGGAACAAAACGATGCCGGGAAGGGAAGGATAGAAACCAGTAGAGCAATCTCAAGAAAACACAGGAGCTGCGTGACTCCACAGGAAAAAAAAAAAAAAAAAACAAAAACCACTTAAAACTCCATCAATAACCCACTACCAAATAATCCTAAAATGGGAAATGATCCTGCCATGACCCCAGAAGGCATTTCCTCCTCTCTGAATTCAACTCTTGGCAAATATTCGTCAGCCCAACCTACTTAAACCCCGCTCATAAGATGCAGTGATGCAAAGTGGCTTCTATTTTGCAGTCCCCGGATCCTTCAGTCCTTATGTTCCCTCAGAGGTGCCTACCAGCAGTAATTAAGAGAAGCCAGCCTGTTAATTAACACAGGGCAAATTATTCATTCATTTTACAGGGATCCACGCGTCTAATGTGCATGTTTTCCTTGGGGCAGAGTCTGGGAGGACAAAATTGATAAATTTGAAAATGTATATTACAGAATCACATGGGGTTGGAAGGGACCTCTGGAGATCACCCAGTCCAACCCCCGGCCAGAGCAGGGCCACCCAGAGCAGGTCCCACAGGAACGTGTCCAGGGGGGGTTGGAATGTCTCCAGAGAAGGAGACTCCACCACCTCTCTGGGCAGCCTCTGCCAGGGCTCTGCCACCCTCACAGCAAAGAAGTTCCTCCTCATGTTGAGATGGAACTTCCCATGTTCAAGTTTGTGCCCATTCCCTCTTGTCCTGTCACTGGGCACCACTGGAAAAACAGATGCTCCAGGCCCCTCAGCATCTTTGTAGCCCTCTGCTGTTCCCTCTCCAGCAGTTCCCTGTCCTTCTGGAACTGGGAAGCCCAGAACTGGACCCCGTGCTCCAGATGGGGCCTCACCAGAGGCCCCAGAGCAGAGTAGTATATTCTAAACTTCATTATTTTTGTCACAAAACTCATGCAGAGTATTCAATGACTACTCTACTTTTATAGCAATTAACAGAAACAGTTTCTAGCTGCTGGCTGAAGCAGCAGAGCAAAAGCAGCGTTACGCAGCCCAGTATATTTTATACAATTTGAGATCCAAATGAAGGTTGAGGCCAAGAGGATGTTTTTCTTAGTGGAAGAAATACAAGCATCCTGGATTTTGTTTTCCTGCTAATAGGTATCAAGAAGAATAAACAGCTGCTTTTTGTTTTCCCAAAAATATTTGCATTAAGATCATCTGCAGATTCCTTTTGAAATTGATGTAACATCTTTTCAAATGCGGACCAGCTGCTTGTTTTGCTTGTTTATAGCAGGACAGGCTTAGGGGAATTTTGTCCTTGTTGTTTATTTATTAAGATGTAGGACCAGACTCTCCCTGGTAGGCTGCGACTTGCAGCGAGGAGTGATCTCAGCAGGCAGAAGTCTCCACGTACTTGACTACAGTTGTAGCCATCCTGCCTTCTGCTGCGATTCGTGGAGGGGTTGACACCAAATACAGCTAATTTAGGGATATCTGAAAAATCTTAGCGCTGTGAGGTGGCGTCACCTGAGCATGGAATATCTCCTGGCATGGAATCACCCACCTGAACAGAAAAGAGTGTGCTCAAAAGGCTTCGTGTCAGGATTAGGCATCTTTAAAATAAGGGTCTATAAACAAAGGAAGCAAACGATGATGTCAGTTGACGGCTTAACAGCCCTACAACATGAGATTCATGTGCAATTAATAACAAGGCTTTTGATCTTGCAATCAGCAACTATAAAATACATGTGCTTTCCCTGTACACTTGATTACATTCAAGGAAGCAAAAGAATAAATACTTATTAGCATTACAAAGTACTTTTCACGTTTAGCCAGAACTTTGTAACGCGTTTGCGGTCCAACACGATGTGTTTTTTATTTAATCCTCCTGCATGCGTGGCAAAATGCTATTTATTTTGTTTATTCCAGTGTTTAGCCAGGACCAAGGGTGACTGTGAGAACATAATTAGAAACAAGGACCTAGAAAAAAACCCAAAAACTTTCATGCTTCACTGAATATTCATTTTTCTATTAAAGAAAAAAAGACATATTGAGCTTTTTTAGGTCAGAATGCCCATTTCTTTCATGTCAAGCTTGTGGCACTTGAAAGATATGTAAACTTTTATTAGGGGTTCTCATAAATTGAATTTACTGCTGCAAGCGTCTTCCAGCAATGGTAAAGTTTAGCTTGCTGGGTTTTATTAGTCAGAGTCAGTAAAGCAGCAGCATCTCTTGATTTGAGGCAGAAAACCGAGCATTTCTTGGAAACTAATATAGGAAAAAGGTACCTACAACACTACCCAACGTCTTGGAATTCCGTATTCAAGCCACAGATAGTTCTCACTATGGAGATCTTTGTACACACTGTCAAAATAGCACACAAACAATAAAAAAAGCCTCCCTCCCATTCCAAAGCAACTTTGTTGAGAGTACTCTCAGAATATAAAGGTTTTAAGAGTTTCCCCATTCTCTGCAGGAACTGGTAAGTAAAGCAAAATACCATGTTTAATGAAAAACAACATATTGCCCATTTAGTGTGAGGTTTGAGGCACCACCACCCCCCCGCAAGAATGCTAAAACCAGGCTTTTTTCCACTTCATCAGCACCCAAGCAGATCTGCTCACTTGACGCATGTAAAAGACAATAAACCTAGCAGCCTAAGATGTCCACATACTGGCCAAAAATGAGACATTCTACTACTAGGGCAGCACTGTCGCAGTAAAATAACAGCAGAGAAATAAAAGGTTAAACATCACTCAAGCACACATATTTCTAAAGGCACATGGTTATTCTGGCTTTGACCATTTTCTTACAATTGTTTTGCCTAAATAGTTAAGACCGAGTCATGTCCCATATCCCTCTTTCACAGACTGAGAGCAGACTTAGCCACTCGGCTGAAGCCAAGATCCACAGAGAGGGGATTTAGGGTTAAAAAGTCACATCTCTGCAATCTGGGTCCGTATCTCAGACATAAAAGAATTTTTAGATTTTATTTTTTCCCGTATAAAGTAACACCCTCATCCACTAATAACAATTGCTTTATTTCAGTCCAAAAGTACCTGCCCACTGAGAATACTTTGCCTGGACATGCCTTGGAGTGAAAACAGCGTGGCTGCAAACAACATGTCCCACAGATTTTCCATCCAACTGTATTCCACCAGACGGTTAATACAAGCTGTACAAATCCTCAGCGAGATAATATCTGAAATTCCACCTCAAGAAACCCAGCAAAGCTTGTTCAGAACAGGACTATGAGGCATTTTTTTAAATATCAGTCCAGAACAGTGGACCGCAGGACTACTGGGATCGCTGGTTTTCCAGCACGTTCCCCTTAGTTGCATGTCCCAGGATGCTGTTTATTTCTGTGCTTGCGACTGCTCTTTTAACTTTATGTTTTCAGCACAGAAAGCTTGACAGACAGAAGCCTTCAGAAATGTCTTTAGCCTGGGCAAAGAGAGTATTGAGAACATTCTTGTCAAACTCGATCATCAACTGTAGTAATAACGCCTGCAGCCCGTCATTAAAAAAGAATCAAGGAGAAGCTGATTAAATGCACTAGAAAGAAACAAAACTTTCCATTCCCTTACTTTTTCCTTGACACGTTGCACTTCATTTCAAGCTTGCTAATATACCAGCCAAAAGAATTGCAAGGGCCTGGATTCTTTCTTAATACAATAGTCACGGTTCACTAGTTAGAATCTGTATAGAATTAGCCAGTGACATGGACGAATGGAAAAACATACTTAAAGAGCTGAAAAATAGCACTCTTTCACAGGCTTATTCATTAGAAAACCTTTATCGATACAGGGCATGAGTGCTTTTCTTATTTCTACTCCTAAACTAAAAAATGATCACAAAATCGTACAAATCAAATAAAGGCGAGAAATGTCATCGCGGTGCTTACGCCTGGAACAGAAGAGGTAGCAAAAACTCAGATCAGTCTTTCCACGCCGAGTGCTTTCCCCCAGAGACTTTTTTGGGGGGCAAACTTCATATTCACAAAAGCAGCTTAAAGCAGAATTAGCACAACGAGCGGCGACACATCTCGTTTCATTTTTATTTTCAAAGTTCCACTTCAATCAGCCGTACCTGAGGAGCGGAACCAGCGGCACCACGCTACCGAACAGAACATTAAATCAGCTTGGCAAAACTGCCATGAAAATACATTAGCCCAGACACAAAATGGACTTGCTTATTAACGTGAATGCGACCGCCGTGAAAAGCCTGAATGATATTTCACTCCCCATCCCGAGCTGTCTCTCCTAATGCAAGTCTACCTCGGCCTTTAGACTATTGTTCATCCCCACAGTATCCGACTGCCTTCCACATAAAATCAATAAGAATAGCAAAGTCGACTTAATGGAGTCTCTGGCACTTTTCCCATTTGAGGGCAAAGTCCTGCCGGGGAGAGGTTTCTTTCTCCCCAGACTTTGGACTCTTTTTTTGTTGTTGGATAGCAAGAAGGCTTTGAAAGAGGAAAAATAAGCATCGGTATCTGCTGGTGAATGCGGCTTGTATCTATGAGGGGGAAAAAAAACCCAACCAACTGGAGCGGAGACCGAGAGCTGAAGTTTCCAGCCCAGGTGTGAGTCTCTCTGTGACATGAAAGAAGGTTTCTGGAAGCACAAACAGCAAAGTGGGGGCCCGAGACCAAGGCTGTGTCAACCGTTTCTCAAGCAGCAAACTCCTACACTGCTGTCTTCCTATGCAGATCACTGCTACTCTTGGCAGGAAAAAAAAATAATAAGTGTGTGTGTGGGAGGCAATTCGTGTTATTTAAAACTATGGGAGAACTTACATGTGTATTCTTTGGAAAAGAGGAGAGATTTGTATCCAGTGAGGAACTGACAGGATGGGTGTTACAGGGTTCTTTGAAAAAACAGGGTAAGAGGCAATACACTCATCCCAGGGAAGGATCAAGATCTAAAAGAAACTTGCTTGGAAGTTTTAAAGCAAAAACGATTGGGGTGAGGGTGAACCATCCTATAGTGCACTATGGAACAGCTTGGGCTAGCAGTTAAAAGAAAATAAAGTATTTTATGATGAAAAGGGCCTTCAAATTCTGGCTCATGCAGCCCCAGAGCAGGTGCGTGCATGGATGTACGCTCTACAAACCCTCCACGTGGCTTCTTTCAGTAAGCACCACGGAACTAGCGTTTTTGAAGAATAGCAGTGGTACTAATTCCTCTTAGATTCCCCATTTTACTTGTTTCTTTGATAGCCACCTGTTGAAAAACTAACATGTAAAAGAATGCCTAACTTTAGTCCGTGAGTAGTCTTACTAATTTAATAGGTACATAATTAAGGAAACTGGCGATACAAGGTCTGAACCTACTAAAAGTTGACTTCCATCAGAGAAAGGCAGGGATTTCTGAAGCCTTCTGGCTCCATTTCAGCCTCTTCTATTTTTTTCAGATATTTGTTTACTGGAAGGAAAGGAGAAGAGCGTGTGAGGGGAGAAGGGAGGGAAGGAACACTGTGACACTGCACGCTGGGCTGTAAAAATGCAAAAAAAAAGGCTTTTCAAAACCGCATGTCCTAAACATCGCCTTGGAGTCATACAATAATAAATACTCAATATTACACCGAGAGGGTCTAATTGCCAAGTAACTATAGCAATGGAGAGAAAAGGCTGTCTTTGGACTCATTCCCTCCTGTCTTAATTTTTCCCTGGGGTAGGGAAGGGGTACGAAGAATATGCTCTAGATCCTTAATGGATAACGTTTTCCAGAGCCCCCTCCAATCACTGACTTCAGGATTTAAAAGAAGCAGACTGATTTCTCAGAAGGAAGCTGGACATTCAAAACAATTACACCGAACTATTCCATCTCCTTAGAAAGGGTTTAATGCAGCGCGCTGCTGACACGAGGGTGTGAAAATACATTCAGACCCATTACCCAGCGACACGAGCCTTTATGAAGCGCCTTACAGCCCGACAGCTCACCACCACTTCCTTCATCCCCGAAGAAACAGCGCTTTCCAGCGAGCCGAACAGTCTGAAAATGAGTAAGTGTGAAGTGAGACTACACATTGGCCCGCGCTGGGTATTTGTTTTTGCCAAAGAGAAGACCACATTTCTGGGTTGTTTTTAAACACTGATTTCTGGAATTTAATTTTTAGGGGGAAAAAAAAAAAATGTAAAGAAGTATCCCGATGCTTCAAGTGTCTTTCTCCTCCTGATGTTTTCCAGAGCTTTTTGGAAATGGGAGGGTGGAGCTGGCACATTGGGATGTACCACTGGGTCAGTGGTTTCAGAAAACACTTCTTTATCCGGTCAGGAAAAAAACTGCTTGATCTTGTTGGTATTTTTATAAGTAACTTGATGCACAGTTCTATTTGTGATACTGACTATGCAGCAATACAGACTGATTTGAGTAAATCACAGGGGCAAGAGGAGAAAAAGAGATTCCCTTTACAGAAGAACAAGAACTGCCTTCTCCAGGGAAACCTCTTGAACCTGCAAGGGCTTAGTTTAACCATGTGCTTCCCAAAATAGCTTTTTAAAAGCCATTTAGATTTTTTAATTAAGTAAAAATAATAGGCAATTGTGATTGTTTAGCGATACGTGAAGGAGTTGAACTAAACCAAATAGAGGAAAAAACCTTCTGTCATTGCTCTAGATCAAAACTAGTTATACTTAAGACAAATGAAAGACCAAAACCAATAACAACTTCAGAAATTTTTGGTCAACTTTAGTGAGTTTTGACTTCTATTGGTTGCTTTCGTCTTTGACTCATTGAAGAACGTTCAATTTTATAAAACAGTAGAGCCTCCTCCCCCTCTCCAACTTGATAAAGAAAACTGTCAGAACTTGAAGAAATCGAAACAAGTAATCACAGCTAAAAATTACCATACCAAGTGTGACTAGGAACATTATTACTTGAAAAACACTCTGTATTTTTTCACAAGGCTTCTGGAGTATGACTTCTAGAAAGCCTACACAACATTTGCAATACAAAGTTCAGTACAGTAAGTTCAAACTCTTCACACTTACATTCCTGGTTCCACAAGGCTGCAGCACACTTGTGCCAAAGACCTCCAAATCACTGAGAATCCTTCCCACAACTGTTTACTCTAATATTAGCATCCAAATGTATGAAATACCTTCTTAACTATGACATTATTTTCTTCCTAGCATTATTGAGCTCCTTTCCCCCACTAAGCAAGGTGTGGGGCCTACATTGTGCTTAAGTAAAAGAGGCCAACCCTGGGACATCAACAGGGATTGGCAACAGCTGGTTTTTTTGCACACACCTGTACCTCATTTCAGGCCCTGAAGAGGCATTGAAGACGACCAGCAAAGATGTAGGAGCTGTGTAGGAGGCAGCACCTCTGCGAGACTCGGTGAGGGAAAATCTACCTGAGAATGCATGTCCAGCAGGATATACTCAACCCTTCAGAGAGAGAGGTGGAACCCTACAGCACAGATCGGCCCTTACCAAGGATGAGGTGAGAGCCCTCAGGGGAGCAGGTCGACAAGGGTGGGCCCAAGCCAGGGGCCTCTGAGATGATGGGGATCCTGCCTTGAAGTGAGGGATATGAAGCCTCATAAATACACAATGGGGCTCTGTCTGAAGAGATGGAGCCCAGGAAGGGCTAGGGCTGTGGTGGCCCAGGGCCTACGGGGAAAAACGGGCGTTTGGGCCGGGCCCAAGGTCGAGCGCGGCCGCCATCGCGCCGTCCCGCCGGTAACCTTGACAACGGCGGCCGGGACGGGGAGCGCGTCCGTGAGGAAATCTCGCGAGATCTGGCCCTCCGCCGCTTGCCCGCGCCGGCAGATCTCGCGAGAGTTGCGCGGGGGGAGGAGGCGAGGGCACGGCCTGAGGTGGGAGGGGATAGCCAAGATGGCGTCGGAGGGCGAGCTGGGCAGGAAGTGGGACCGGTGTATGGCGGACTCCGCCGTCAAGCTGGGNGCCTGCCCGCCCCGGCGGCGCGGCCGGGCCCGGTGAGGAAGGGCCCTGTGAGGCCCGGTGCCTTCCGCCGCTCCGGGCCTGGCCTTGCTCGGTGGCGGCCTTGCCGCGCTGTGCCCCCGGGCGGGGTGTCCTGCGGTTCCTCCCTCAGCGCAGGGCAGCGCAGCTCCCCGGGGGCTGGGGACCGGCGCGGCGGGAGGGAGCCGGGCGGTCCCGGGCCTGACAAGGTGACCTTGGCCGCGGGCACGGACCCCTGCTGAGCCCGCTGCCACGGTCGCCCCGGGGCTGTTCTCCCCGGCCCAGCCCCGGCTTACCCGCGATCCGGTAGTGGAGGGTCGGTTTTGATCTCTGGTTACTCCCTGTGTTGAAAATGAGAGGTTTCCCTCGGAAATCTCCCTCTGTGGTGAGCTCTGCAGCCGGCCGGTTGCCTCCGGCCCTGAATGAATGGGCCCCGGGTAGGCATAACCGGGTCCTTCAGTGCCACGACCTTGCCCGCCTTTAGTTTTGCTATGACGACGGCGGCTTGGTTTTCGAAATCTGTTTCTGCTGAGCTGTTCACATCGCTCAGTGGACGAGGTTGGGCTGTGTTTATTAAAAGCAATACGCAGCGTGACACGCTGATAGCTTTGGCATGTGTTGCTTAGTACAGTGTGCGTAGTTTGACATTGAGAAGCTTTCCGTCCGGTGTTCCAGCCCTGCAGAAGTTGTGCCTTTTCTTTAAGTAGGGGAGCAGTTCCGTTGTTCTTCTTCGATGCTTATTTGTCCTTAAAGTTAGGATTATGCACGTGCCTGCAGTGTTTCAGATCTACAGCAAACCGCGTGTAACATTTCACTTACAACTGTGAGTTCGATGAGTGATGGTAATTGTGTATGCGCAGTTCGGTGCTCTTCATGTGACAGGCTGGCAAACGGACTAGACAGAGGATGTGGCTTTATGAAATGTGTATGCGCAAGCAAATCTTTAAATGCAATGTATGGAGCAAGAATTGAAGTTTCTGACACGAAAGGTATGCGTTCCATGTTGGTGCAGAAGGCTCTTTTAGAACCATCAATAATATCTGAGAAATGTGAATGTTTATTTCTTGTTGCTGTAGTGGCCTTATTCTTGAAAGCTGATGAGGAACTTGGGGTTTTAGTTGCCTAATACTTTTCCATTAGAGAAGATGTTTAATAATTTTAAGTAAACTGAAACTTCCATTGTTTATAACAGGCCTTTGAAAAGTGTCAAGTGCTCCAGAGCAATGTTTTGCCTTTTGAAATTCTATTCAGGTTTGTCTGACAAACATATCCAGATATGTTTATGTTTTCGTAGCATTGGTTGCTTTATCATAAAATATTAAGTATGCCAAATTATAAACAAGAACTTGTTCCATGCTGCAGCTGTACATGTACATGGAGGAACCCTGTACATGGAAAGTCTCTCCGGGAGGCTGAAAGAAGTGGATACGGGGCTGATTTCAGTGCAGTGTGTCTCTTCAGCAGGCCCTTTGTTTTGATGTCGTGTTTTCTTCCGTCCTGAAGTTGCAAAAGAAGAAAGAAAATGCACTTAGACTTTCTGCACTAGTGCTGTAGACCAAGGATTCCCAGTGTTAGCTTCATCATGGTATTGAGTAGAGGTCTCAGTAAAATTCATGTTTTTCATTAGATTGCCCAAAAAGGGCATATGGGCTGCAGCTCTATAATTTTATCCATAGCACTAAGCCCAGTGTGGTGGCCTCAGACACGTGTTTATCTTCATGTGTGATAGCATTTTCCTGTTTTCTGTGCTTTTCTGACTGATCCAGTAACTGAAGCGTCTCTGCTGACAACCTCCTCCATGGTATTAACAACAAATGGCTCGGTATGAACTTTGGAAGTCAGAACAATCCAAAAGTTGCTTCATACTCCAGTAGTTTGTGACTGAAGATGATGATGGCCTTTAAATGTGAAGTGAGTCGGTGTCCTAGCTATGCAAACTGTTAACTGAGTGCTGACAACACCAACTCAGTGTCTCAGTGGAAATGATTGTTTTCTCTGCAGGGACTTTCAGAACGTGCGTGGTTGTGGTGATTGTTTTTATGACATTACTGCAAAGTTTGCTGGAGTTTCCAATAAACTATCAAGGGTGGCTGAAAACTGGAAGGAAAGAAAGAAAGAAAATAAACTTTTTTACTTAAGAATTTTGTTGCTTGTCACGTGGGATATAGAAGTTTACCAAACCCTCACTTTTTTGTTGGACTTTTCCTTTTAGTGGCTGCAGTTTCCTTCCTGTACGTCCTTTGCATCCTTCCTGAGCACTATTGCAAGAGAGATCTTTCCAGCCAATGGCTGGGGAAAAACTTTGTGATTAGCTGTGTGTTTTCCCATTCCAGAACCTGTAAATAAAGGAGAACACTGGATTTCTGGAGTCTTGCAGGCTTGACAGTTTTCCGATGTCTGTGAGTGAGAACTATAGAGACAGATTATTCCTGTGGATTAATTTGGGGGCTGGAGGAATGTGGGAAACGAGAGTGAGAAGGGGAGGTAGCAGCCATCAGGATGTCTTTATTAGCAGTAGTATTTAATAGTATTAATAGTACTAAATAATACCTGGGGGCTGTGCAGCATGTCCTGTCTTGTATTAATCTGTCAGGTTTTCCACTACGGTTGCTTCAGCCAGTTTTTATAGTTGACTGTGTTGGTTGTAGTTACACTGTACTGTTTTAGTTGGAGATCAAGCTCCTGGAAGAAACTTGATGTCCTGCCACTAAAAATACATATTTATCTTATGTTACATCTTTTGAAATGCTGTATTGTATTTTTGACGTCCTGGTCACTACCTGTGTGCATCTGGTAATTTAGTATTAAAATTCTTTCCTTTTTCCTGTTAGTTCAAAACAGAATATGTTGTCAGGCATTGTCAAGGCCGCTTTTAATTTCAAAGAGTTAAGTGCTATAAACCTTATGCTTGCACAACACATCAAAACCTTGTTAATTAGAGTTTATTTGCTCACCACCTTTTTCTGCTCATGATGAGGATGGGTCTAGATATTTTTGTTCCCCTTCCCTTTCGAAGTCTAGCTGTAGCCTGAGTGGTTTGTGTGCAATGGGCTGGGTTGTTCTTTCCTGGTTGACTGGGAGGTTTCTCTGGTGGGTGATCCAGATCGTGCTGACTCTGCCTTTGCAACATTCTCAAGACTTTTCACTCGTGCAGTTATTTAAATAATTTAACTTCCTGTTCCGTCTTTCTTCCTGATACTGATTTTTCTCACCCATGACAAAAGTTGCTCATTTGATGTGTGGGGAAGGAGAATTGAACTACAGTGGCTTTCTTTTTCTTCCCAGCTTGAAAAGCTTTATAAACTCCTGTGTCTTCCCCAGGCTTCACAACCATTTCTTCCTTTTTATCAGTAGAGCTCTGCAGAGAAGGGTTGGGGAAGTAAATAGTATTGTGGTCTCCTTCCATCACCAGCTTCAAACCCTCTTTAAAGGGTTGGTTTGTTTGTTTAACTGATTGATAGTTCATGTCTGTTTATGTGGAAAGACAGTTACTCACGAAGGACTGACAGATTTGTTTTTTCTCTGCGAGGCTATAATTTTGGACAAATTATTATTATATGCCGTTTCTAGGGAACGGGGAGGAAATAAAGAGTGTGTGTGTAAGGGGAGGGAGAGTTGTGTTCCTGCGTGTCTTGGTTTGGTTTGAAACTGTTGTAGTTTTAAATGAGCTGAACGCTGTGATTTACCTGATATTCAAAGGAAAGCTGTTTGCTTCTTGGCTTGTGTGTTAAGTTGCTGTGCTGAAGTTTTTTTTGTTTTGTTTTGTTTTGTTGTAGGAGACAAATGTTTTGATATATGTCTTGATGATGTGTTCAACCAAAATTCAGCCTGGAAGCTTGTAAATAACGCAGTGTAGTAATGTTCATTTTCCTCTAATCCTCTGTTTTGACATCTGAGAATAAAATGCTTCTAATTTCCATTTAATAGGAATGTTTTAAGAGAAAAGGGCACTTTCAGTTCTCCTGCAACTGTTAACATGATTTCTTCTGGCTTGCATCATCTGGCCTGCCTGAATAGCTGTTTCTGTTAATGGCAAGGGTGAAATGGTATTGTTTGTGTCACTCCACAGATTGAATGTTTCAGAAAGAATCATTGTATGGATTGCAATGTCACTATTTTTAAATAATCCTTCACATGGTTATGAATAGGATAAAGTCAGTCTATATAATGATAAAACTTGATTATACTTTCTGAAAACTGGATTAGACTTTCTCTAAATATACAAAAATCCTGAAATTCCTGTTTTGAAGTGGGTTTTTTTTGCTTGGCAATTGTAATGTGGCCATCCGGTCTTAGCTACCAGGTCAAAAGACTTGTTCTTCATTTGGGATTTTGTTTTTAATACTGGAGAACATGAATATTATGTGAGCACACAACTGTTATGTGAGCTTTGGTTGTGACCCCGAGTTATTTTCCTTTGTCCTACAGGAGAAGATCCGATTCTCCTCGCTGTACCTTGTAGCAGACTGAGTAAATATTAACTGCGTATGGCTTAGGCTGTGATACAGCCAACGGAAGAATGTTTTATTTGGAAGAGGTGGACAGATGCTGTTATGAGAATAGGCTTTCCGTCAAAAATCTAATAGCAGTATTTAGTTATGTTGTTAGCAAAGTTCTGAATACAATGATAGTCTACAAATTAAGAGCTATTACCATCTTTTGGAAGAAAAAGACAGGAAAATCTTTAGGAATCCAGGTCTCTCTTTTCCTAACTGCATTGTGTCCTGCTGTTCCCCTTGGCTGGCCATCTGACCTGAGTCAGGAAGCTCTGCCCTGCCTTGATGCACCCGGTCAGCTCTGGGGGAAGCCCTACTCGACCCTCGTTCCAGCTCTTGGCAATGCTTCTGGTGTGCGAGAAAACCGGAAAGAAGAGCTGTGACATCTGTCTGATAGTGCAGCCATTTAAAACCCCAGACTACGTGAGATGACCTCTGCTGGAAGTGAACCCAAAGCGCGCTGACTTCCTTGTCCTCTGCACTAGTGCGTTGGTAAGATGCCAGCTGTGCCTTCTTTGGGAGGTGGCACATGGTGACACTGTCCAGGGGAAGGGGACAGAGACTGTAGCCGAGTGATATCCTAAACCACTACGTTGGTCCTTGAGATGTTACAGCAGTAGATGGGAACAACTCTTTGTTCTTTGTTATATCAGATGTAGTTCTCTAAGGAAAATCCTTTTGGGGCTGCTGGCATATCCTTGATGATAATAAATTAACAGCGAGAGATTTGAGAAGGATCAGGCTTCTTTCCTTCACCTTTCTGCTAGTGAGGTGCCACTGTAACACTTCTTGTTCTAAATTGCTTCTATTTCTTAGACGGGCCAGTAGACGTCAGTAATGGTCAACCTACGTTGGCTGGGTGTGAAGGAGCGTGTTTGCCAACCCTCCGTTAGGCTTGCCCTAAATGTGGATGTGTTTACTCCAGCAAAACTTTTCTTTTTAATAAAGTTGTTGTTTTCAATAGTGGAATGTTTTGTTGCAGTAAGACAAGGTAGAGTTTTCTGTCAAAGGTGTATTGTCCATATGATGAGTATCTTGCTGATTTCTTATATAGGCGCTTCTAAAGCGAGTGCAACCCTGATTTCGTCTAAAAGCTCGATGCAATATCAGTGAGATCCTTTGCTGTGCTGTCTATTCAAAGAGAAGCTTCCACTCTTCCTCCTTTTATAAGTGGGGAGGAAATTTGTGTGCCCTCTTGTCTCAACAGGGTTGTGAGGATGAAGAGTTTTTGATCCGGCTCCGAGATTATTGCTGTGGTTGCTTGGGAGATGGTGGGCTGACAGCAATACCTCCCGCCGCTGTGTGTCCATCTGCAAAAGTGCTGATGTTTATCCAAGGTTTGGGCAGCGGTTGAACTGCAGGAGTGCTTAAGGGTGAAAGTGGCCCCTGAAAGCATGTCAGGCTTTTTGTGTTATAATGGTATTTGGATATTTATGTTCCGTCATTCCAAGTATTCTGCGTTACTACGGTCAAATGCTGGAATAAAGCAAAACACACTTTTTTTCCCTGCTTCTTCCTCGAGTACTTGGTATATGGTTTCACTATGTTTTCTTCTAGCGTCCTTGCTCATTTTTCTGTCCGCTATGTAAACAGTCCACACAACGGGGGAGATGAGAATGAAAGCTTCAAAGTTGGTGTTTGAAGAAAATCTGATTCCTGCCATGAAAGACCTTGCTAAGAGTCTGCTTAAAATTAATTCTCTCTGTAAATAAGTGATTTCATGGTCTGGGATTTCTCGCTGGTGTGAAGTGCTGCCCTATAAAGGCCCTGGTGTATGAAGGAGGCTCTCCTCCCTGTTTCTGCAAAACAATTATCTGTGTATCTGGTCAAAATGGGATTGGAGAGGTGCAAAAGAGAACACCCTACGACAGGGGGGAGATCATAGTTTTGAGAGCTGCTTGCCTTTTTTGTTTGTTTTGAAGATCTTGACTTGTCTTGGGTATTTTCTTACCTAAAGCAATTTTTGGTTCTGGACTGAGCTGATGCTTATTTGAAATGCCCCAAATCAGGCCCATGGATAAGATTTGCTGTTGGACCTTGAAGCTGTTGCTGTCACTGTCCCCAGAGAGAAACTAACCGAGCTCGATAGATTTTCTTGATCCTAAGGCAAGCTCTCTTTCTAGTTGGGAAGAAATCTGTTGGGACAAGTCTGTGACCTATTTTAGAGAGTCTTGTCTGTACAGAGCGGTTGCTGTTTTCTTAGAACAAGAAGCCGTCTTCCAGGAGCTCCTTCCTCAGTTTATTTCAATCATTTAGTTCTTTTAATTGTAAAATAAGAGAATCTGAAGGAGAGGAGGCTGTGAGTAAGAAATGGCAGAGGAAAAGAATCTGATGACAAAAAGAAAACTATTAAGTAATTTAAAAACTTCCAGCTGCTATAGTAACGGCAACACATTTGCCAGATGTCAATGAGCGTATTTTAATCCTTCTATTTTAAGTTTCAAGCTATTGAAGAGAAGTCTGCCTAGGTGTGGCAGCCTTAATAGCTGCCTCAGCCCACAGCTACTTGGGTAGCCTAGGAAAGGACCGTGTAGCATCGCTGTTGGAAGGACTGTTGATTAAATTTATAGAAAAAGCTTTTCCCAGATGTTCTTATGGGGCAGGAGCCCATCCTGAAGATTTGTGTTTCTCTCCGAGACACTTTTATGATGTCCTGTTGGGTATACGGCACGTGCTCTTCTGTGTGTTAGATTGATTTGAGGTACTGTGACGTTTTTCTTGGAAGGTGTACGAGCCAAAAACGTAGAATGAAAAAGTTTGGGAGACTGGGCTTCCTGCCTAATCCCAATTCCGTGTGGCTGTGCTGGTCCGTACGGCCGGGACGCTTTCTGGAGGGTGGGAATAAGATGTCCACAGAACTGTCCTGTCCCCTGTTGACACTGACTGTAAATGAGTTTAAGCTGAATTGATAGATGTAGGGTGGAAGAGACTGTTTTTCCAGTTAAACGTTTTAAACTGTCAGAGGAGGTGAAAAATGCGTTGTATTCTTTCCTGTGGCCTTTTCCTCCAAAGAGTCTGTCATGCAAGAAAGGGAGGGAAAATGTGCCCGGCAGTGGATCAAGCCCTTGGCTTTTCCATGTTCGTTTGTTTTTACTGTAAGGTAAACCTTTCATGTTTTATTGTTAAGAAGTTAAAGCCTGGCCTAGGGGTGCTGATCTTTAGTAGAAACAGCTGCAGGCCCAGTGTCGCCTGGTCAGGTGGGAGGCTCTTTGAACCAAGGTGTTGCCTCTTTAAAAGGAAATTGAGCATGTGAGAACTTAAACCTGTAAAACTCATCAACAGCTTTGCCATTGTTTATCTCTGGTGTAACTTTATATAGAATTAAAGTGAAATGCATTACTTTGCTTCCAAGGCAGGATGGTTTAGCTCCCCCTTGGTCCTGGAGACACAGGAAATGACCACATAACCACAAATACTTTCTAGTGGAATGAAGATGAGTGACAAACTATCCACAGAAATAGATTTTTAACCAGATGGGCTAAGAAATTAAATGTAGCTAAAGCTTCTGGTTTTAAGTTAAAACCAATGCTTAAACGTTAAAACCGAGTGGAAAAGAGCAAATGCTGTGTGTGCGCTGGCTGACGTGAGAGGGCAGATCTGAGCATTTCTTGTTGATTGGGTGTTGGGATCAGCAACAGTTTTCAGCTTAGACTGTAGTTTGTTCCTCAGCAAGAAAAGGAACGAACCGAACTGCCTTCGGGACGAGGGAAGCCAAGGTCCTTGTTTGGCTTCATTTCTAAAGTTGTCTTTTTGTACTTAAAACCGAAAAGCATTAGCTCTTAGATCTCCTCCTTTACTTCTCTCTAGCATTTTCATTAGTTAAAGCAAGGCTCTGGATATCTTACCATCAACTTTTTGAACTAATCAGCCACTCTGCTCCCCTTCCTGCTGGAGCAGGGTGCACTTACAGCCTCTAAAAATGAAGCTGTACGTTTTCGTGAAAAAGTTGAATCCCTTCCCTAGAACCAGGCTTCTCACTACTTCAGGAAAACAGCTTTCTTAGGAAAGACCGTTGTGTCTTGACAAGTCTGTGATGCTGGACCACATCTGCTTAACAGTGGTGCTGGGTATTAGCATGGGGGAAGACCCAGGTTTTGTTTTAGGTTTAGGCTGAGTTGCAGTTGGCAGAAATAATAGATTTTTCACCTTTTAAGCTTATCCTGTAGCTTCTGCCGTGGCCAACAGGAAACAGCATTGATGGCATCTGCGTGGAGCCCTTACAAGCAGGGGTGTAATGTGAGAAAGCATCTGAAGGAGGTGAAGAGAATACAAGATAATGATTATTTCTGGATGTAGATGGAAACAAACTGCATTAACCGTAGCTGCTTCCTTAGGGCAGACTTTTTTTTTTAAGACAAGAAAGCGAGCAGTTTACCACCACGCTGGTGAGAAGAATGTGGGTTTGACTGGTAACGTGGAAAATGTGGTGATATTAGAAACTGCCTGGGCTCTGCATGGGGATGATGCAGGATTTGTCATCCTGTAAATCATTTCTCATTGATTAGCTAAACTGTTTGCATTGGCAGAGGGGATCTTCTCTTGGACAGGAAGCGTAGGACCAGTATCGCTCACTGGGTGACAGGCCTTCCGAACCGGACAGCTCAAACAACGCCTAGCCCTGGCTGAACAGAAAGTAATTCCCTCCAGAAAGTCCTTTTCAGACCTAGAGTACAACAGCCCAAACCAAAAAGGCAGCGTAACTCCTTATTGTAGGAAGAGACTGGCAGAGGGAGTCGGGTCAGGGGGCCAAACAGTTGTCCGTTGGATGAATTCTTGAAGATAGTAATTATCCTTAATAGCATAAACATTCTGCGAGAGCCAACACCAGCTGGTTTATAGCAAAGGTACGGGAGGAAGGCCCTACTTGGGGAGGGGGAGTGGAGGAATTAGCATGGATGAGCTGCTGCTCTCGGTAATACACGATGTCTCTTCCAGTCGGCGGATAAGTGCCGGTGAGTGAGGCGGTGTGAGCAGTTAGCTCTTTATACAAGATGCTCCAAGCGCTGTATCTCTTACTGTCTGAAACGCAGGGGAAAAAAAAAAACCAAACCAAACCTGAAGCTCCGAGCAGACATCTGAGGAGCTGAGACTTTCCCTTCGCTGTGCAAATGATTAGAGCGAAAACCTGACCTTCTGCAAAATGCTCCCTTTCTAAAATGTCTGGGGGAGTTATGTCAGGACCACTTGGCAGGCGGTCAAAGTTCTTCCCAGCAGTGGCATGTTTTGTAAGCCTACTCTGAAGTTGTAATGACCTGGTAAAGTAGTTACCTCTGTCACAATTGAAAATCTGTAGTAAAATGAAAAGAGTTTTCAAAAGCAACTCTGATTTCCAGGTCTCAGTAAATAGGGGTAGTGAAGTCCTAAGAGGAGAGTGAACATGAGGGAGTTTGCTCAGATCATCTCTTTTGTCATCTCTATTCTAATGTTTGAGGGTGTTTTCAATCAAAGAAAACCATGGGGTGCTTAGTTAATTTACTAGGCAGTGCAGTAAGTATTGTTTCAATAATCTCTGCCTCAAAAGGAGCTACCATTAATGTACTTTTTGCAAGGAAAAAGGTTTAAAGAGCAGAAGGAAACTTAAAAAAAAGAGGAAAGTACTCCTATACGCCAAGAGGGTATAGGATTCTTTGGCATTGGTCTGGACTCAACCCACTTAGTAATGCCTTCAACAGGAGCTTAAATAAGGTTCACATGCTTTTAGGATGATTTTTTTTAAAAAAGTATGTATTTTAATTAATAAAATTTGTTATACTTAAGTTAGATTTCTTGTATTGAAAGGAGAGAATTGAAGCCCACAGCAGGGTGTGTTTACTGCAAAATAAACCCAAAACTCTTAGGTGTTTTTTTTTTTTAATGAGCATGTGCATGAGGGATTTTTTTTTTTCATTTTTTTAAACTTTTGTACTTCTGTGCCTTATCTGAAATTCTTGTCTTTAGTGGATATAACCAAAGGAAGAATTTATCCCCCGAGTTCCAAGTTTTCAATGTTATATTTATTGAGTCATGAGAGGAGTTTTGCAGACTTGCCTGACTTCTTGCAAAAAGTCATAAGCGCACCTTCCAAGGAAAGCAAAAATTATTTTTAAATATCCCAGCCCAGTGTTTTAATGGGGCTGAATATTATTTTTTTTTCAACTGCTGCAGTTATTTCTATATATAGTATAAGGATGTGAAAAGTCACTCATTCCGAATGTGTTTAAATATGCTTCATAATGAATGTCGTGGATGTGAAAGATAAGCAGCCTGGAGCTTGCTTTTGCAAGGTATAGGGTAACACAAAGCATCAAAGTTTTGCTGCCCTCAGGACACACATTGAAGTAGTTAAAGTAGTGAGATAAACGAAATACAATAAGATATTCATCTGCAAAATCTAAAGCTCAAGGACACAATAAGTTTTCGTTTAAGTGTTTCTCCTTTGCTGACAATGAGCCAAATAAATCTTAATTCCACATTGTCCATGGTGACAGAAATTCAGGAACTTTCCCTGGGATGAGAGCCTGGTTTGTTTCCCAAATCTTTCTGGTAACGTACTTGTGTATGTTGGGATTTTAATCTGAATTAGTTGCTTACAGTTATTAAGAAAGCAATAATTACTTTTTTTCAGAATCGCTATTAAAGAGCATTTTTGGTTGGTGTGCGGAAATAACGTGTAGCCTGATATTCCTGAGAATCACTGTAAAGAACTAAGCCATTTTCCATTACTTTGCATTATCTAAGTCTCAGTGCATTTTTTTTTTCTTCCAGGTGCTGGATTCGGATTAGGAATTGTTTTCTCAGTCATCTTCTTCAAAAGTAAGTACACTTTTATAGATAATCTTGATTGCCTGGTTTCCTAATTTCTGCTTATTGTAGGTGCACTTTAAAACCGAGAAGTCTTTGAGGCCTGTAAAACTGAATCAGCTCATTAGACCAATTCTTTCGTTACTGGTCAGGTCTTTTCAGTTGAAATGGAGTTACCTAAACTTGTAACTGTGTGTGTAACACGGTTGTTGCACGTGGCATCTCTCGAAGCTCCTACTGTGCTCAGCTCAAATTTTGGAATTGCAGGAAACCTTGAGCCAAATGACTGGAGCCGTGTGTCTAGACATCAGTTTTTGCCAGCTTATATCAGTTCTAAAACTGATCTAAATTCTGTTTTAGTTATGCTTTGGTTACACCATAATTATCAGTAATGTCTTGAATTCAGAGATTACTCTCCATTAAATTCTAAATATGATCTCTTACTGTTACTCTTGTTCTTCTGAAGTGGTCTGGGTTTTAGCTGATTGTTAGGACTAGTCGAACTCGAAAAGGCGTCTTCCAGTAATTTATTCTTTCCTGGTGCTTATTTAACAATGCTATCGCAGTCACGTGAAATGAACAGCTTTTCTTGACTTCAACTTTTCCTCTCGGCTTTCCTTCCCCCACAGGAAAGACATGGCCTATCGCTTTTGGGTCAGGGATGGGGTTAGGAATGGCTTATTCCAATTGTCAACACGACTTCCAGTCTCCGTATCTTCTCCATGGTAAATTTGTAAAAGTAAGTATCAGTACTGGTTAATACTAACAGGTAAGAATTTATAAGTTAGCATTAAATGGTACGTCAAGACACCTTTTAAATGAATATTCCTCTGCCTTTCCCAAAAGAGGACTAGTAAGAAGAAACTTGTATTGCTGAAGCGGGGGGGATTCAGCTCCTCTTTAGAAATTTTTCGCGTCTGGTGTATTTAGCAGTAAAGTTACTCGACTGAAAACAGAGAATTAGTTTAACAGATCCTGCAGGTAGGTTTTTCCCACAACCTGAAAATACATACAATAAAAAATCCATGGTAGAAAAAGCTGAAAAACTAAACTAAAGGTAAGATTCTGTCTTCAGACTTCAAAAGAGGTAAACTGGGAAGAAGCACGTCAGGCATGTCAGGTAGATCTGCCTGTGGAAGCAGATCTTTGATCTTCTGTGGGTTGGTTTGTTGTTTTTTTTTTTTTTGCAACATGAAAAAACTAATAATTTCTAAGTTTTGTGGCTTGTTTGGCTGCATAGTAATGTAATAATTAGTCTGAAGAAATTGTACACTTTAAATAGTTTTGAAGAGGATGATTTAAATGAGTTTAGTATTATCACTCACCATGTTGAGGGAAAATATTTAAAAATAGATTAATAGCAGGAACCATTTGTGTGCTCTCAAACTGCCTACGGTGCACTAAGTCCGCAAACTGACTCCATTCATATCTTCTTTATTTCTTCACATGTAAAATTTGGGGCTGTTTTATGGTAATTTGCCATTGCGGCATCTGGAATAAAAAGGAGTGTGTGTGCCTATTTCAGATCCACAAAGCGTTTCACTGATACTAGTGGAGAGGCATCCACCAGGACATATTCGTAGTTACTTTAGCACTACAGGAAGTACTGAGGGAAATTGTTCTGCCAGGAGCACTACACAGAATGCAGAAATTGTCCCTGTATTGCTCATCTGCCTGGTGAAGGAGGCCTAAAGGTCTTTTTAGGCTTTTTCCTGATGCACCTGGAGCTGAAAGCTGAGTCCAGTCCTCCTTAGATTTACTGGCGGATGAGCTTTTGCCAGCCTTCTGCAGCCCTACCTGCTTACAAATACCGTCTTCAGCTGGCTGTAAAGAAAGGGAAACAACAAGATTCTTAAACGACTTCTTCAGAATAAAATATTCTGGATATCAACCTAGAGAAGCTGTGATGTAGATGCAGCTGATACAACATTGCCTCTACGGCCCACGTTCAGAATTCTGTGCCTGACTCTTCTGGCCAGATGTGTTCACATCAAACCATAGTAGCTTCCCACACCATCCTGAGGGTATCCCTCCAATTTCTGTCTTCAAAAAAGAAACTGGAATGCCGTGTCTGTGGCTTCATGTGAATGGTAAATGGCTCACATGTTCTGAGAGTGCGTTATTCATTCAAGGATGCTCGTTACTAGGGAAGTTGGGCAACAGAAAACTGACTTTCAGGTCAGCCTAGTAAAGGATTTTATTTGGATTAATAACTAATCAGTGCTCTGGAGTAAGGGTGGTCCTTCGGAGCATGAGGTAATTGAAAGGACACTTCAAGAAGAAGCGCAGCTGCCTGCATGGCACAAGACTAGACAAATAGTTTCCAGTGCAGTGTCTCCACTGGCTTTCTCTGGCACAAAGAGGCTGAACATGCCGAGAGAGGAAAGATGCAGATGAAGCCATCTAATGGTTAATGTCATTAATTCTCTCCAAAATGTCGTGTCATGGATAATGGCTCCAGGGTTATTACAACAAAATTATTCCATTTCTGTTGGTTAGGAGCATGGAAAATATTGTCGAATTATCACTCATCTGTTTTTTTCCTAGAAAATACTAAACCCTGTAGGACTTCCTTTACAAAGCAGTTTCTGTTCAAATGCGAACTTGTCAAAATGTGAGAGTCTGCAAGAAAGTCAGCTTTATTAAGACAGAGAGAGAGAAGTCTAACATGGATTAACTTGAACAAAATTGATTCTCATTTTCTAAACCTGTCAAGTTCATAGGATCACAGGATAATTCAAGTTGGAGAGGACTTCAAGGAGGTCATCTAGTCTGACCTCAAACCGGGGTCAGCTGTGAGGTCAGGCCAGGTTACTCAGGGCTTTATCCAGTCCGGAGTCTTGATTCTTCAGGATCAAGTTCTAAATTCTGAATCCTGTGTGAGAAAGGACAAAGGACCTTCATGATACCAAATAATCAGGAGATTACAAAGCACCTTTGCAGCTGCTGTAGCTGTAACTTGGGCCATCGCACTGCCCAGCCTTTGGGTTAGTGAGTTGATCATGAAACATTAACACCAAGAGCCATTGATCTAGGTCAAGAGACTACTTAAAATGAAGAAAAATTCTAATTTGTGGTCATAAGATTCTGAGCGTTTTTCAAGTAATTTGATGAAGTGAATGGCACTGTGACAGCTGAATTTAAAACCAACATCTAGCAATTATTTCAAGGCTTAACCCAGTATAGCTGAGAATTACATGACCTAAGGTTCCCTTGCAAAACGGAAAGAATCCTGTTTTTCAGGTTGTTTAGCCTGTGTTATTTATCACCCCAAAAACTACAACCTTGTTACTTTGATGTGCAACAATACAAGAAGTTTGGCAGCCGGGGCCTTTCCTCCTGCCCTTTGTGGCTTTGATTTCTGTCTGATTTCTGTTCAATCTGTGAATAGTTAACTTGAACAATAATGGGTTTTTTTTTTTTGAAGTACCCGTTTTATCAGAATGGAGGAGTTTATGCATGAAAACATGGCATGCTTCTGGCATGAAAATAGCAGCTTAACTTCTCCGTACTCAACTTCTCGGTCTAGCAAAGGATGAAAACGTTAGCCTACCTTCTGGAAATGTTACAGAGCTAAGTGGCTTGCTTTACATCATGCAGCGCCTCCCATGTAAGGAACCCAAATGGCTTTTTAATAATATAAGCCTTCTTGCTTTACAGGAACAGTGACTAATGACTAAGACTATCCCAGTGGGAAGGAAGGAGAAATCAATGATTATTCCTCAGGAATACTGAAGTGCCCCTGGAATAAGCCAACATTCTTCAGTAACGATCACCAGTAACTCTTTATACTCCAACAAACTGTTTCTGTACATGAAACAAAATTCTGTTGCTTGTTTTGTATCGTGTCTGGAAAGTGCGAGGAAGAGCTCTTCTGGGAAATAAATAAAAGGAAAAATGGCCTTCTCTGGTGTGTTGACTCTGTATGTGGGTGAGAGAGAGAGAGAGAATGGAAGGAGAGGACTTCAATTTGAGTACCTTGCAGCTGTGACCACCTGGGTAAAAGCCACTGTGAGAGCTCTTCAGAAAAGACAGCCGTCGTATGTTCCTCTCCACTCTTGAAAGGCACCCCCCATCTAACGTACAGTTCAAAGAAGCGTTCCCACCTCATAAATCACCCGCTAGACCCCTGCTGCTTGTGCCGGTGTTTGGAGAGGAATATAAATACTCCCATGTCCTGTTTTTACAGTTGCCCTTTAAAACTGGAATTTTGTCCTCTCCAAAGAGGTAGAATGCGAAAGGGCAAATCCTGACTGTGTGACCGATGCAGGGAGAGTCAGTGCTGCCTCTTTGTATCTTTGAGTCTTGGAGTGACCCAGGTTTGAAACTTTAGTGGGCGAATTAAACTGATGCACAGGCCATCTGGCTCTGAGCTTAGCTTTTAGGCTGATGGTTTTTTCACCCCTCTTCTGTGGGAGAACATATAGGTTTCAGTGCCTGGGAACGGGTCACAAATATTTAAAGCTCTTTATTACCTTGGCAAGTGACTGGTCCAAGTACTCCTTCTACTTTACGTTTACCCCAGTCCTTGTAATTCCTTGTTGGCACATTGTCTACTGCTCTTCCGCGCACTTGAGAGGTCATCTTCACTGCTCCTTTTACTCAGCACAATTTTCTAGCTATTGAGATGGTTCTCAAGGACCTCTTTTCTTTCTCCTGGGCTTGCTGCGTGTTGTCCTTGTAGCACAAGGTGTAAATGCATGTCTCCCAAGACAGAAAAGGAGTGGTATAGATTGATAGGGAGCTTTCCTTTATCGAAAGCCTGTTCTGCTGCCTGGTGAGTGCTGGCAGATGAAAGAGTGACAAAGAAGTTCCTCTCCAGAAAGGAAAACACAAGGGAAAACAAGTTGTGCAATATTTGTTTTTTAAACCATGCCAAAAAAAGGAAGGGGATGGGTTGAGGGGCAGCCTTCTGAGTTCAGAGAGCTTGAGAAACTCCTTATCTTACTGAGCGGTGGGCCTGAGATGGGATCTGGGTCCTACAGCGTCCCCCTGGGCACTTGTGTGTGGATCTTGCGCGCTGAAGCAACATGTTGAGCTGTGCCCAGAGTCAACAGAAGCTGAAGAGCTTGCCTAGAGCAACGGACTTGTGAAATAAAATAGCTTTAATGCCAGAGCAGCATTAAAGACTGTCAAAGCATGATACCATCCAGGACCATTGCTTGAGCATGTCCTTGTTTTTCCACCTCCTCCCTTGCCGGACTACATTCATCAGTCAGGTCAAAACAGCTTATTGGAAACAGGATCTCTTTCTTTCTTCCCAATTTTGAATCATTTTATCTGGCCCCAATTTTTAATTTGAACTATGTACTTTGGACCCATTGCTCCTCTGTGGTTTGGAAAGTGTTTTTATTGAGTTCTCTGTGTGTGTGTGTGTATGCTGCGATGGTAGCAGTCAGGTTCAGCTGGAGAGAAGAGCTTCAACCAACAGCAGAACTAAAAGCGGGAGCAACGTTCTGAATATAACAACTGTCGACATGCAGAAAAGGCGTTAGCTGGTGCTGTGTCATTTGGACCATCATGATGGCTTCTATTTTTATTTATTGTCTCTCTAAATGATTTGTCCTGTCCTGATGTGCTCTGCTTTAGTTCAAATATGACTCCCTAGAGTTAATTCTTACTTAATGTGATCTACTGTGACCCGTGATCAAGTGGTTCTTCTGGCCCTGGAACTCAGGGTACCATTGTAGACATTGAGTCACGATATGTCCTTTATTGCTGGAGTGAGAATAATCAGAACAAATACTCTTGCTCATTAATATGAAATCCACTAGGGCGAGTGGGGAAAAATGGCACAATTTAAAAAGTGGAACTTAAAATTTGTCATTGCTCTTTAAAAGGGGTAAGAACTTCATTTTCTTGGTTTTCACGGTTGCCTTGTTGTGTTATGTATATGCATATACAGCTAGCACATAATTGGCTTGTATTTGTTTTTCTTTAATTAAAGTTGTATTACTCAAAACCTATTTTTGAACCTGTCCATGTAAGCTGTGCAAAACGTCTCCTTGTGAGGACAACTCTCCTGTTTCCCTCTCTGGGAATGAGACCATACTGTTCCCAACTGAGGTTGGAATAGGAACGGTTTCCTGCTGCTTGATTTCTAATTACATAAATGGAAGGGGGAAAAGTGGAAATTCTAAGTACCAAAAGGCATGTTAAATTTAGTATAATACACTCATCTGGAAACTATCACATTTTTCCTTCTTTCTTAAGCCTGCTGAAATCATTGCTTCGTCTTAACTGTAGCGTGATTTGGATTGGTACCAAAAAGAGCAAACAAGATAGGCCTAAAAAAGTCAGGTGTCCCTACCCAAAACTTAACGAGACCTTTTAATGGAGAAGTGGCTGTATCACCCTCATGCAATTTTAATAGGAAAATGGTGAGTGTACAGTGAGTAAAGAAACCATAGCACTATCTAGGAGAAGGAAAAAAAAAAATTAAAATGAAGCCGTTTGCTGAATAGAACTGGTTTTGAACGTTTAACTACTCCCCAGGTGCTTGACTGGCCACAAATCTGATTCTTAACAGCTTGATTAGATGTCTGCCGAGGCTTTGAGATGAATAAACAAGTCACGGAAAAGCAGAGACTGCAGGAAAAAAAAAATATCAAGCTGCTTTTCTATTGTTTATCTGAGTTCTTCGTGTTTGATCAAGATACCGTCATTTCTTTGTATTTCAATCATGCCTAGGAGCCTTAGCCAAGATCAGGACCTTGCTGTACGTGGTGCTGTACACACAAATAAAAACCAGTCTCTGCCCTGGAGAATTTACAAACTAAACAGATGGGATTAAGGGAGGTAGAAAGGTTTATAGTTCCCACTTTAAAGATGAGAGAAGCTGCGGCCAAGGTCGGTGATAAGTCTTAGAGGCAATGTGGCACGCAGCTGGGACTCTAATTTGAGCCTTGAGCCATCGACTCGATCAGCCATCCCTTTCTGACTGTTTTTTCGCTTGGCAGGTCATGGAGTCTCAGGGGAAGCTGCCCACTTCGTAGTCCAGGAGACTCCAGAAGGGTATGTTCTGCAACCATTTGCTATCCTCAAATTGCCTCAAATTAATGGCAAATCTCTGATAAGTTAGGAATTCTGTTTTATTGTCCAGTGGGTGATTGTTTATAGAATCACTAATAGGTGTAAAACACTGAGGTCCTCGATATTGATTTTGGTATAAATCTGAATCTGATAAGGAGAGAAAACATGGAATTGTATTATCTTGCATTGAATTGTCTTCCCTTGCGTCTCGTGGAATAGGACAGCGCTGTGTTAGGCATAACATAAGCATAATATCAGAAGATAGTCACTGCCTTAGTAGATCTACCTTAAATATGAATTCAGGTAACAGACTGAGATAGAGGGAAGATACCAAGGAGACAACATCATTCCAGTAGTGGAAAGACAGCAGTGATGGCTTAACTCAACTCCTCCAGGGGGTTCACACGGATGATTCTCCAAAGGAGAATTGGTTTTCCAGATATTTTTATTGGGTTCCCTCCGAGTTTTTGGAGCAGTGCAAAAAAAATCACCAAGATGCTGGTTTGCAACGGCAAGCGGGGAGTGCGTGAGTAGACTAAAGGAGACCGTGGTGGTGGTAGTGATCTACCACGAGGTATAGCTCTTATGCTTTAGCTAGGAGAGAGGCTGGTGGCAGAGCTGGGCGACACGTGTCCATGACCTGCTAGAAAAACCACTTTTTCCAGCCGTGTTCTGAACCAGCGAGGTGTTGCTGACCCTTCCTTTTGCTCTGAGCTGGCTGGGTTTTGTTGCTTTTTTGTTTGCTTTTTCCCCCCTACCACGCACATCCCCACAGTGAGAAATAAACTTTGTCCTCGTCTCCCACCCCAGCCCTGCCTTTGTAAATGGGACTGGTGTGAATTTTGGCACGCCAGCTCCAGTAGGCAGCTGTATGCAATGCGTACTGTCTCCTAACTGCTCGGAGAGTCCAGCCTATAGCCCACCCACGGTGAAATGCTTAGCTGAGATTGAAGCTAAATGGGAACACAGTTTATGGAAATTCAGCTGCGGATCAGTCTTTCTCCTGTGACTTCTGGCTGTCAGCACTTAGCTGTACAGCACTGCCAGCTCCTTCGAGCTGGATGTTCCTCGTGGTGGTGGATACCCACCTCCTGTAGCTTATAAAGATGCTGAGAAAGTTGTTGGTGAGTAATAAATCACTCTTCATCTATAGTTTTTATTGGTAGCGCTTGTAAAGACTCCAGCTCTGGGTTCAGAGTCTGTGCCCCTTCCTAGAAAAGGTCACGCCTGTGTCAGTTCAAATCCAGTTCATAAACCTCCCGTTGTATGAAAGAGTGTGTTTCTTTTTAGACATTTTAGAGGATATTCTTCCTCCCCCTCTGTGCTGCACTTGAAGTTGTTAGTAGTGACTAACAGCTTAATCCAAACCCATCACTAATCCCATGAGCCAGGCATTCCCTGGGGATTTAGGAGTCCGGTTGAGGAGCACCTCACTTTTCTCCCTTGTAAAATGGAAATGGTGATAATCTCTCCACTTGGTCATGGCTTTAAGACCTATTTCATTTCTGAGTAAAATTCATCTCTGTGCAGTCAATACCGTGTATATTGTGGGACCCCACAGTTCACAACCCGTCTGCGCTGGATTGAATCACACTTCACAGTTCACAAAGTACTTTGGTTTCTGCTTTTTGAAGATGCTGGAAGAAGAAGGTAAGGGTGTGCTGTGGAAGGGGAGGGTTTCTACACTTTCTTGTCCAACCTTTCATTTCTTCCAGTCACCTGCTTCTCTGTCACCAAACTCCTGCTCCTTCTCTCCAGGACAATGGTCTGTAGCGCAGAGCAATAAGGGAGGAAGAGCTGTAATTACCAATGGAGTGAGGGGAAAAGAGGTTTAGGCTGAAATTAACTGCTGTGGGTTGGGCAATCTCTCTTTAACACCCCATTTCAAGGTTCAAAGGTTGATTGAGGCAACAGGAGAAGAAAATAATTTCGTATCCTAATGGCTCCATGTCTGTTTTGCAAAACAGTGGCACTCTGGGGTCTGTGGATGCCATGTGTCCATCAGGAGTCAGTATAATGCTTTGTATTATCTGTAATTTCATTGATTACCTGCAAGGAAATAGAAAAATGGTGGCAGATTAATAATTGCTGTTTGGTGGGATGGTATGTAAACGAAAAAGTGGATTTAGATTTTGATACACCCAAATGTGAAGTTTGACATCAAGGCGCAGCGAACAGTGATCGTACCTAGAGATGGCAAGGACTTAGGGGTTAGGAAACCCCGGGAACTGAAGGGTTTGGTGCTAAGAGGGAGAGGCATGATGAGAAGCTATGGAGGCCCAAGCTTGACCCGTGCAGATGAGCAGTGAGGGAGTGATTTACGAGCAGGGAGACGGGGATAAGCGAGTAGAGGAATGGGTGGATTTTTCAACTCTGGATGTCTTAAATACAAGTCTCTGTTCTCCACCTGGGAGTGCCTGGGTGAAATCAAATGACCTGTAACACACATGGATTCGTATCAGATGGTCCAACTGTTCTTGTTGGCCATAAATTCTCTTAAACTTCCAAGGCCATAAAGGTTGAGCGCATTGTTCCTGGTCTCTGTCCCATGGCTTAATCCGGTATGAACTAAATGCAGATATTTTTTAGCTGGAGGACCCTGTTTGTTAGACACTCCCTGAAGATGTCCCTGGCGTGGTTCTCAGATGTAAGACAACCTGTTTCTGTGCTGACCATTACTGCTTTGTTCTTCCAGCTCCTTCTCCCTTTTGGACTGGTTTCCTTGGGTTTGTTTGAGGGAACGGCTGATGGTGTGTTCTCCCCCCGCCTCCTCCTTTTTCCAGGCACGGGGCCCGGTTTTTGTTTAATTCTCTCTGAAGATTCCATGCTTTCACAGATAATCTGTCGAGAGTTGGGGTATTTCGTATGTCAATAAATGCATCTTTGAATGAGGGATGGAAGTGTGGGGCTGGAACTGCAGGAGAGTTTGTGGGCTGGGACTGGAGGTGCACTGGGAGGAGTGGATGGGAGAGCCCACATAGTCCTGCTGTCTGCACCGTGAGAGACAGAACAGTGAATTCACTGGGTGCTTTTCAGGCCTGAGAAATAACTCCCTTAAATCTTTGGAAGCATCTTAGTAGGCGACATGCTCGTGGGAGGCTCTAGTTTACTATCTGCGAAGTTGTGGATTTTGTATCCATATTAGGTATAAATAGAGGTAGGCTGGCAGCGAGAGAGAAGGTCATTGTGACTCCTCCGAGCACAGGATGAGCCTCTAATTATTTAACTGAGGTTTCAGTGTTAACTCTTATCATACGTTGGAGCAGCCACTGAGGCAGTCCCTGTTACCAAAATTAAAACCAGAACGATGAGAGATCGATGCAGCGCTAGCACGGATCACGTGGCGTGTTCAAGAGAGCGGTGATAAGCGATGACTCCTTCAGCTCCTCATCAGCTGCAACAGCATTATCTGCTGCACAGACTCAAAAATCACCGTCCTGCTTCAGGGCAGGAGGAGGGGGAAGCAATGAAAGCAGATTTCACAGGGTCCCACTTTTCTATGATTTTATGAACCACACCCTCTTAAATATGAAAATCATGTTATCACCTTAAGGATTATATTTGCATTTGTCTTCTGTAAGGCAGGGGGGGGGAGTGGGAGCAGAGGAGTTTAATCTCTTAGCGAATACATATATACATCCTTTTTTCTCTGTTACGCTCATTTAAGAGAATTCTGAGGCTTTCTTGCAGCAGCAGGACTTCAGAAACCGGCGCTTGGAGACTTCTGATTCCGGGTGCTTTCCTTCAAGGCTGCAGAGTTTATGCGAGAGCCTCTTCCCGATGCAACAGCAGCGCAATATTGCTCCGGGCTGAGTCACCCCGTTGCAGGCGGGTGCCGGTTTCCTTTCGGTAATGTGCAAAATGTTCCCCGCACACATGTGTGTACGTTCTAAGTTTGTGCTGCTGGTTGACAGTTTGTAGGCGCTTCGGTGCCAGAACTGTCTCGAAACACATACAAGCACCTATTGTGACGAGGCCCTGGGCTCGGCTGGGGCCGTCAGGCAGCCCTGCGAGGAAAATAATTAATATAATAAGAGGTTCTGAGCGATTGCAGCAGGGGGAAGTTGTGCAGCAGAAAATAAGATGGTTATCGGAGGGGATTTAGCCGGTTGTAATGGAGTTGGAGGAAACTGGTATTTTTGAAGTAGAAAGAAAAAAAAAAAAAAAGAAGTGTTTGAACTCGTAGAGAAGAGGGCACCTGCAAATGAAGCTCAACAGCTTCTCAGCCTTCCCTGATAGAAACTGCCCCTGCAGACATGAACTGAGTAGGAGAAGGATTTTGCATGACCTGAGTTGCTGGGGAAGCGAGGGAGGGAGGGACAACAAAGGGGCCTGGAGTGCCTGGGAGCAGGAGCAATTGGGCAAGGTGGAAAATAAAGCGATTAAACACACTTGGACTTGCTCAGAGATGGGAGGGGTACATTTTTTTTTACCGCTGCCCCAGGGCCCCGAAATACATTGGCACGGCACTACAGAGAAACCACTAATCCCAGTCACCGAGGGGAGGGAACGGGACTTTCTCGTTCTCTCCCGCTCGCTTGGACCCCTGTGGAAGGGAAGGCTGATGGGATTAGAGGAAACAGCTGGCTCGAGTCTTACCCTGCGGGAGCTCGCATTCTCGGGGCTGGGGAAGAGAGGAGTGCCCCGCTGCCGAGTCGCATTCCAGGTCGTTTGCTGAGCCCAGATGTTTTCTAATGAGCTCTATGATAAATCCTTTTCCTTTACTACCGAGCACGGTCTCTGCCAGCCAGGTCTGTCCCTAAATCTCGCTTTCTACAGCCAGGCCAGGCAAGTTGGACTTTGCAGTTCAAGTCCATTAGCCAAATTATCTCTAGGACTCGTGCCTTTCCGCTTTGCCTGCTCAAAGGGATTGAGCACAGAGCTCAAATCTGTTATCCTAGAGCTGTAGCCTGATGGAGGTTGTTGGTCCAAATTCCTCCCCTCTGGCCTCTCCTTACACCTGTTATTAAGCTGAGGGTGGGTTGACCTGGTGGTCAGAACGAGCAGTGAAGTGCTCTTCTACCCCCGTGTTTTGGGTGAATCTTAAAAATGGTATTTGTAAGGAGTA
Organism: Arenaria interpres; assembly: GCA_013399435.1. Classification (NCBI taxonomy): domain Eukaryota; kingdom Metazoa; phylum Chordata; class Aves; order Charadriiformes; family Scolopacidae; genus Arenaria; species Arenaria interpres. The sequence goes on along the minus strand of VXAK01017213.1, from coordinate 71,864 downwards.
AGAGCATCCTGCATCTGTGGAACTGCACAGATGTGAGTCGCATGCTGGCAGTGACGGGAGGACATGTTCCTCGTGTCCTATCTGCCACCACTGTCCCCTCCCTTGGTGACGGGAAATCACCCCCAGCTTTTTTACCAGTTAAAAAAGACTGTTTGCCTCCATCTCCTGGCATGAGCGCTGCTGCCTTCACCTCAGGCATGTGTGCCCTTACACACAGCCATTTGAGGTCCTCAGCTGGTGTCTTAGAGATGTCTCAGGGCTTATTTAGGATCCAAGAAGTGGGAGTTCAACTCCAGCAGGTGATGGTCTGGTGAGAGACGGGAGCTGATAAAGAGCCATCTTTCTTCCAGGGAGCCACAGTACAATTTTGTCCCTTTAGCAAATAAGATGTGGGAAGGTGCAGTGAGTGGACTGCTGTGAGATGGGGCAGGGTAGTCCATGGCAGACCCAGACCTCCCTCTCCCAAGTCCCTCGTGGGTCATTCCAGGGGGTTTAACAATTCTTTGGACCCTGTGCAGTATGTCTTGGGGATGGTGAACAAAACACAAGTCGCTGGGGGAGAGAGGGAGCCTGGGCCCAGCTGTGGGGGTGTGTGAAGGGCAGATCCCCCCTCTTTGCTCCCCGCAGCCCTTCATGGATACACACATTCTCCCTCCCTCTCTCTTTTCCCAGCTGCCTTTCCCCGCATGTGTTTTCTAGCATCCAGCTATGGGCAGGGAGCCTTGGAATCTGCGTTAAGACACAAATAAAAGGAATAGCTTTATTTTTAACTTACAAATACACCCTTTTAATTCTCACGCCCACAGTTCCTAGTCCTGTCCTGACAAGCGGGGAGCCCCTGGCACTGTGGGCGTTTGTCAGCAGGCCCAAAACAGCAACAGCGGGCGAGGGAGGGAAGCTCCTGGAGACCAGAGAGCGGGTTTCTGCTGCGTCTCGCTGCACAAAAGCCTTGGTGATCCAGCAGCAGGGGAAAGGGCTGAGGGGGAAGACATAGGTGGGGTGCGTGGACATTTTGGGCAAGGCTGTGTGCACCTGTGTTTTCATACGCTGTCTGTCTGGGGTGGAAAACAGCAGGCTGATGAGATGGGCTGTCGTCAGGGATAGAGCGGAGAGTTGTGCCGTACTACGTGTCGTACCGCTCGGCGGGAGAACAGCGGCGTGGTTTGGCACGGGTGTTTTAGGAGCAGGCAGCAAGCTTCTCGCAGCCCGTGGGGTGGTAAACGAGGGGGTGATGTGGAGCAAGAGTCTAAAAATGCTACTGAAGCCAGTGACCCTGGCTCAGGGCGAGGGACCTGACCCTGAGAACGGCTCCTTTCCTCCCGGTGTTGCCTCCTTGCTCTCCCTCCCGTCGGCTCCTGGCTGCGGAGCGGCTGCCTCTAGCCCATGCCGGAGCCATCGTCTGTCCAAACGACATCTGCAGGCACCAGGTCCTCACTCCTTGTCCTGGCTGCGATACGGCATTGCCAGAGGAAGGGGAGAAGTGTTGGCCCAGGGTTTTGACAGCCTCTCGGCAGGTTCTTTCAGCCTCCGGCCAGCCTGTTCTGTCACACAGCACCTCTGCCTGCTTCTTCCGACACCAGAAAACCCAAACTCCTGCCTCCCCACCTCCAGATTTACAGATTGCCGGCTTTCCCTTCTCTGCTGTTTGGCTCTTTACAGAACTGGGACTCGAGCGAATAGTAGGAAGCAGCAAATGAACCGCAGGCTGGCTCACATCTCTGCGTGCAGCCTGGCGCTCCGCTCACAGGAATCACACCCCAGCGCCGAGGATCCCACAAAAACCATCAAAATACTGAGCTGTGGACTGGATACGCTTGGGGGAATTTCACCTTCATGCCCGTGGTCTGTTGCTCTGTAGCTGGTCGTGTCTGTATCTTACTTCTCCTCATTTATCCCCGGACTTGAGCACTTGCTTCCAAGTTTCTGATGTCTCAACTCGTTATATTGTTCAGAATAAAATAGCCCCCCGGGCTGGAGCTCGCTGCTGGTGACACTGGAGCAGGTAGAGAGTAGTCAGGAGCTCCAGTTTGGTAGTGGGTGAAAATGGGAGGTCAGAGTTGGGGCTGTCGATGGGGTATGTGGTCGTGGCGAGAAGCTGCTCCTTTGTCTGTCCTTACCCCTTTGGAGCTGAGCAGCTCGGCGCAGGTTGGGGCCGCGTAGGTTGCATCTTGCGGGATAAGAAAGTGATGATGGAAGCAGGTTTTTGCCGTCCTATTTACAAAATCCTCTTGTCCCGGAGCTGGAAAGGAGCAGCGGGAAACCATTCCTTCGCTGGCAGCTTCCAGTCTCCTCCAGTGAACACCCAGCCCCGAAGCTGGCGTTCCCAGCTTCTCCCCAGCGCCGCTGCCAGGGCACTGCCAACGCTGCCCTCGGCACAGCCGGTGCTTTCTTACGTTCTCCTCTTCCTCCTTCTCTCATCTCTATGCAAATCTTCACACGAGCAGGAGCCAGCGCAGCCCACGGGGCGGCCTTGCAGGTAGCTTTTGATTTGGGTAGCGCCGTGCCAGCGTTTAATGCGGTGGCCTCTACGAGATTAATTGCCCTTTTACAGAAACAGAGCCCTTCCGCTCCTCCGACCGGTTATCCTGACTGAAAGATGGCGATGAATGGGGGTTTCACTGGGATTGCGTTGGGCTGTTGGGTTTTTAATGGGAAAGGGAAAGAGAGAAAGAAAAGGAGGAACGGAAAAGAAAGGAAGAAGAGGAAACCCATCCTCTCTGCTGTTGGAGAGCTTTCCCAAAGTCTCCACCGTGGCTAGGACTGTACTCCAGGCACCCTCTATCAAGTATGATGTTTAAATCGGGACTGTTTGTGCTCAGGGAGCCAAATCCAGCCTTTGTTTATGTCCCCGCAGGGGCAAAACGCTGGGAAATTACCTTCCCTCGCAGCTTTGCTTTGAGAGCCAGGTCGTTTTTAGGGAGCTGCCTTGCCGGCAGGCTCTCCTCGTTCCTTTTTAGCACTCGCCGGGGGATTCATCGCCCCGACCGGGCGGTGTGAGCTCCGTGCCCATCCCGGGGGCCGCCCCGTCGGGGCTCCGGCGCTCACCGGGAACCGGGGGTGGGGGGGGCGGCCGGTGGGGGCTGCTCTTCCCGGGGCTTCTCGGGGCTCTCCGTCCCGCTCCGTGCACCGGTGGGGCGGGCCGGCTCCATCCCTCCCTCCCTCCTTCCTCCCTCCCTCCCTCCTTTCCCCTCCTCTCCCTTCCTTCCCCCCCCCTCCGCCCCGAC